>JASAND010017591.1:0-39353 GCA_030248195.1 Trissonchulus latispiculum
GTTCTATGACAAAAGTTGCTCAGCTCGCTTAGGGCTTTCATTTGGTACCAAATTTGACCAGTTTTGAAAAATTTTATTTTTGACCCAAAATCGCCTAAGTCCACACCCCACCCCACCACAGCACTCTACAGCCACTTTGAGCATGCAGTTCTATGACAAAAGTTGCTCAGCTCGCTTAGCGCTTTCATTTGATACCAAATTTGACCACTTTTGAAAATTTTCATTTTTGACCACATGACCTCCCACCTACATGACCCTCCAGATGAAAAGTGGAACCAGCACAGCAAGATGGGTGGGTCCGACGGCAAAAGAGATGCCAGGAATGAGCTGGGCGCACCAGAAAACCCCTATAGACAAAGTTTTGAGAGGCTAAGTACAGTCCTACATGGTATTCCTGGAAGTCGGTACTGACCGGACCCTCCAGACGGCAATTTGGAACCAGCCCAGCAAGATGGGTGGGTCGGACGGCAAAACGGAGACCGGGAATGAGCTGGGCGCACCAAAAAACCCCTATAGACAAAGTTTTGAGAGGCCAAGTAAAGCCTACTATGTACCTCCCGGAAGTGGTTACCGACCTGACCCCTGAGACGGTCAAGTGGAACCAGCCCAGCAAATTGGGTGAATCGGGCAGCAAAACTGATGGCGGGAATGGATTCTCCGTCCCCAAAAACCTTTATATGCACGATTTGAAAAGTCTATCTTGAAAAATAAGCGAAAAAACTAAGTTCAAAGTCGGACCCAACATTCACCAACTTTGGCGGGCCACTGTGGCGCTGTGGCGCAACATATCAAAAATCCGACTTCAAACGTCATAATCCGGATATATGTCCTTATCAACCATATATAACTTGTCTGGTTTGTATTTGCACAAAGAGCTGGAAAGAAGCTAATCCCAGGCATACTTTTGGCCATTTCGACGTTCTGAGCCGACTTTGTGGCGCCACTGTGGCGCGGCGGCGACCACATATATCGAAAGTCAGTAACCTATATATATTGATGATATACCACAATAGGTGTCACCCCTTCGCTACATTCTGTGAAAGAGGCTACAAAATGGTGACATACGAGGGTAAAACGGAGACACCGGAAAAAAAAACATCGCCGGCATAACTGCCGGCGGGTGTAACTTTTTAACGGTAAGTGCTACGGGGATGAAATTTTCCAATTATACTAAACTCGACACGGACTTTCTTTTGCGCACAAAATTTGCGCAGGATCTGCGCAGGAATCTGCGCAGCCTCTGCGCAGCGCTTCTGAAGGCTGTCATTGGGGCGTTTTGACTCATATTATAGGGGTCGCTACCGCGACCCCTATGATAGTTTTAGGCGTTTATACGCGGTTTTAAAGCGACCCTAAGTCAAAATTTGAGAAAACGTTTGGCTCCAAAAAGGGTCGGGGGGGTTGGAGGGGGTAGCCGAAAGTTGGGAAGGGGATGTCGAAAATTCTTGGGGGGGCATAGGTGTGGCTGGTGAAAAAAGTGGGGGTGGAAGTTTGAAAAAAATAGGGAGGGGGTTTGGCAAAAAAGGGATTGGGGGTCGAAAAAAGTCGATTTGGGGGTAGGGGTAAGAAAAATTTTCGAGGGGAGTCGTCGAAAAAAATCGGTTTTTCGTCAGAAAACTGACAAATTCTCAATTTTCAGCTATTTTTAGCGATTTTTAAGGTATAGCCATGGGGGAAAAACCCACATTTTCGGATTTTGGCTGGAACTTTTTTATTGTAAGGGCTATCTGAGAACTTTATATATATACCATCGTACTTGGCGTACTTAGAACTTTCTTTTAAGCCTATTTGCACTTCTCTAGGTAGTACCGTTAGAGCGGTATAATGCAAAAAGTAGCGGGGGGAAAACCCAAATGGGGGGAAAATATAAACCCACCCCTTAAAAATTGTCGTAGCGCAATTCTGACACTTCCAGTGTAAAATTCAACCCTTTTTAGTTAGTATCAACCAAAAAACCCGATCTAAGTAGCTTTTATTGAGATCTCATGTGCCGTTGAAAATGCTGCATCAACTGGCCAGGTTTCATAAAGTTTAACACATAAACATAGGGCAATTTTTGAAAAATGCTAAAATGATGTAATTTGATAAAACTTATTATTCTATCGTGTAGAGAATGGTTTTTGACGTAAAATTGGCTGTTAAAATCCACAATTGTACCTGTATTGGGTCCTCCAGCAGCGAAATGGCACTTTTAAGGTTTTTAGCCCCTAGCTAGCCAGGTAAGCAGAATTGTCCGAATCTGACCGCATAGGATGACGCAGTGTGCTCGATAGTACCGTGCCATAGTCTCTAATTGTTTCCGTGTTGAGTTGTTAAAAAAATTTTCAAAAAATATTGGGTGGGTTTTTCCCCCGCCACGTTTGGCAATGTGCCAGACTAACGGTACAGCGGATCGGTCTAATTTTGGCTGTGTGCAAAGAGGAAGAGTTGCCATCATTGCAGATATATATTTGCAAAACTTTTTTAGCCCAACCCAGTCAAAAATTACACCGGTCCAAACTTTTGGTAAATTTCTTGATGGTTGAACCAAAAAGTAGTTGTCATTTTCAAAATGTCATAAAATGAGCATTGAGCAGGAGTGAACCAAATGACTTGATCTTTGCATACATAGGTTAGAAGGAGTCGTGCTTCCTGCTGTTATGTTTTGGAGCTCAAATCTCCAACCCATGACCCAGGAGGCGGGTGGGTTTTTCCCCCCAAAAAGGGGGTGGGTTTTTTTCACCCCATGGCTATAACTAAGCGAATTTTAGCAATTTTTCGCTAATGTTCTGACAATTTTCGAATTTTTGGCTAAGAACTCGCAAAAATTCAGGTAGGGGGGTTGAAAATTTTTAGGGGAGGGGGGTCTGGCCTCTCCGTGGGGGGGGTCTCACAGGGGGTAAACTGTAGCCTGGTACACCTATGTCGCCAACCCCCCCCCCCTAAAAAGTTTTTACCACCCCTCCTCCCAAATCGGCCTTCGGCCGACCCCCCCCCTAAAAATTTTCAAACCCCTACCTAAAGTTTTGAAAATTTTTAGCCGAAAATTCGAAATTTTTCGAAAAATAGGTGAAAATAAGCGAAAAATTTCTAAAGTTTGCTTAAATTACGCTAAAAATCACTAAAATTTTCTTAAAATGGAGAAAATTTTTCAGTTTTTGGACGAAAAACCGATTTTTCGCCGACCCCCCTCGAAAATTTTTCTTACCCCTCCCCCCAAATTGACTTTTGGCGACCCCCCTCCCCCTTTCTTCGCCGAACCCCCCCTCCCTACTTTTTTCAAACCCCCTCCTCCACTTTTTTCGCCAGCCACACCTATGGAGGGTATGTCAAAAATTCTGGGGGGGGGGTAAAATTGCTCAAAACTTTTAGGGGGGATACCCCCCCAAACTCCCCCCCCCCAACAGTGGCGGATCCAGGGGGGGCCCGGGGCCCCCCCTTTGCGATTTGGGCCTCCTCCTTTGACATTCCTGGCCCCCCCAAGAAAACTTTTTCAGCTGTTTATAATGCATATTTCGAGTGAAAATTAAGCATAATTTTAATAAATTTCACAAATTTTTAAAAAATTTCGCCTGCGGCGCACTTATACTTCTGTGCTGCTTTATTACGTACTTAGTTCTGTGACAGAACTTCTGTCTCTTAAAGTGTCTTCAATTTTGTTTCCTTTCCTGTTTTGTAAGTATATAATTGTACTCAACGCTTTCAGTTTATTTGACTATATACTTGCTTACTACATTATGTGTATATATATATACATATATATTTATAAATTTTATTTTGCTTTCATAACGTATATATATAAATGGGCAATGCAAGATTGATAATTGGCAGCTTCTGAAAGTGTTCTAGAATAAATCGTGGAAGTGAAAAATTCTGAAAAGCATCCAATTCCCGTTTTGGTTTTCCACTGATCGATTATATATATAT
Organism: Trissonchulus latispiculum; assembly: GCA_030248195.1. Taxonomy (NCBI): domain Eukaryota; kingdom Metazoa; phylum Nematoda; class Enoplea; order Enoplida; family Ironidae; genus Trissonchulus; species Trissonchulus latispiculum. The sequence continues at coordinate 3,907 of JASAND010017591.1, forward strand.
ACAACTCAATAACTCATCTCATCTTAACTAATTTGAACCTTTAAAATCGAACAATCGAACGATCTTGAATCTTTAAACATTTGAATTGCTGAATTTTCCACGATTTCAAAAATTCTTAAACTTCTGGGGGGCGGACAGACCCCCCGTTCCGCACATTCTCTTTGTTGCCCTTGTAACTTGTCCTCTTTATTGCCACCATTCCTTGTATATACTTATACTATTTTACTGCAAGTTTTCACTTCGTAAGTTACTATATATATATACATCTCCATTTTATTTATTTAATCTTTTCAATAGTTTGCATGACGGATTTTTTTCCAATTTCAAAAATTTCTTCAACTTCTGGGGGGCTCTGCCCCCCAGACCCCCCCTGTGCTTCTTGTGTAAATTCTCCATGCTTTGCTTCACTCACGGGATATATATAGTTGTTTTCCAATTGGCAAGTGAGCTAACCTTTCCATACACAATATTAGTTTTCTTGTAAAAATATTTTGTTCCTGGAAAAAGCAAATTTTTACCCGCGCCCCCGGAAAAATTTAGTTACCCCCCCCCAGAAAAATTTTTCAGCGGGCCCCCCCTTTTCAAAATCCTGGATCCGCCACTGCCCCCCAAAGGAAAGACGACCTCCCTCCCTACTTTTTTCAAACCCCCACCCCTACTATTTGTCATCCACACGGCACACCTATGTTCCCATTCCCAACAACATAGGTGTAACGGGGATTTGGGGTGGGGGGCCACCTTTTTTGACCGATATTTTAAGGGGGGGCCACCTTTTTAGACCCCCCACGACCCCCCCCCAAACCTCCCCCAAAAAAATTTTCAATTTTTATGCCAAAAATCGCATTTTCAGCCATTGCTAATACCGAAAAACATGAAAGCATTAAGTAATTTTAACATTAGACAGTGCTTTTAAACCCGAAAACTTGATTGCCAACATGTTTCTGAGTCCAGAATAAGGTCCATATTGAGTCTAGAAGTCCATAAAACCGTTGTAAACGTGTATTTCTCGCGATAATAAACACGTTAAGCCAAAATTTGGACTTTTTTGAAAAATTTTGCAAAATTTACCCTAAAAATGGCCAAATTGTGGCCAATCCCCCCATAGGTGTGGCTGGGCAAAAAATCTGGGGGGGGGTTCCCGACGGAGGGTGGGGGACCCCCCCTAATTTTTCGATTTTATGCCATTTTTGACCACTTTTTGGCCAAAAATCTTGGGGGGGGGGGTAGCAAAAATCCGAAAATCTGGGGGGGGGGTCGCTAAAATTTTTCATTTTGGTGGGGGGGGTGCCCCCCCCACCCCCCCCCCTAACACATCTATGCCCCCCCCCCAGCCGGGGGCCCCCAAAAATTTGGGGGGGGGGGGTCATATTACATTGCAAGCAAAGACTGTAGCTAATGATACAATCAAAATGTAACAAGTTTACAACAAAACAAGCAAGATTGGCTGCAAAAGGATAATAGTTTTCGTTACACTTTGGGTAACTGTTGGTCTACTGCGCAGCGAAATTAGAGTTTAGAACCATGCTTCTGTAGCAAAAGACTGGGACTTCGCCGAGTTGATGTAAAAGTGATGAGGGTGGGTTCATACAATGATCCCTGTGTACGGTATGGTGTGAAGACAATACATAACCAAATTGTATAATTTGGACTGTTTTTAGTCTTTAAACTTTAGTTTCATGGTGGCAATAAACAGCATATAGATATCAACAGTGATCAAGTCTTTAGTGATTGCTTGGCAAATCTGAGAACTATTGACATCGGTGCATCTTCAAAGATTCTTGCAACATTCAGTGCTAATTGCGGTCATAAAATTAGGCATGAAACCAAAATATTCTGCCAGAAGCTCTTGGATTCAAGAACTAATACTGGATATTATCGAGTTCTTATGGTGTCTTAAGGTGGTGATTCCCTTTTGGTCACATAACGTTTGCTCCATTACTACTCATTCATTACTTGGAGTTAAGAGGCCATTTTTATATCAAAATGTAGCTTGACCTTTTCTCGTTTTTATTGCATACCATGAAACTAATGTTGCTTTTCTAAAATATTTTTAACACATTTTAGAAAAAGTCTAATTTTCCAGATTTTTGCAGACTCAAGTGAATTTTTCGCGAGACATCGGATATATCATTCGATACCTCCATCAAATAGCTGAGGACGATTTTTTGATTTATTGTGAAATCGCTCTTCGTTATAGAGAAATAAGCTGAAATGTGTGCGTACCCTGTATTTTGCCTACTTTTTCCAAATTTGTCAAGCGATTACTTTAGCTAGAAATAAGCAATCGGTGCAACTAAAAAACGTCCCTGAGTATATTTGTGCAGAACACATCCGATAAGTAGCAGCCCTCCAGCTTGCAGGGTGGATACTCCGAAATCTTTGGAAAAGAATTGGTCGTGTTTTTGCAAAAACTACATTTTTTATGATAGCAGCCTACAGGATAGCAGTTGGAAGACGATCATGCGTTGGGTAATTTGTCCCTATGAGACCTTCAGATCGACGCCCTTAGTTTGATTTTACGGCTTGCGTAGTTCAAGAAATGATGGATTATTTGATTTCTGCAAAAATGACAAGTGTTCGACTCCAAAACAAGAAAATCGGCTATATCTCACGGTAGAGAAAAGCTAGAAAGTTGCTTTAAAAAGCAAAAATGTGAAGCTCAATGAGATCTTTCGAATGAACATAGTCATAACTGTATAGCTTATGCCAAATGTTCAGAAATTTGAACATAGTCATAACTGTATAGCTGCTGCCAAATGTTCAGAAATTTGGAAAAACCGCCCTGACCGGAAATCTTGAATTTTTGAATCGGGATTGCGCGGAGGGTGTTAGAACGCTAAAAGAACGTATTTCGGAAAGTTTCGTCAAATGTCATCTTGATTTACGCCGCCAAATGACAATATGTACCCAAAAGGAATCACCACCTTAAGGTGGTAGTACCACTACCGGGATTTCCTACGTAAATTTTGTATGGATGAAGCAATCTTGTCAAAAATTTTGGTGACTCAAGTCTGGTTGGAAAGCTACCTTTGGGCAAAATCTTGGTGTAAGAAAGCGCATAATTGGCTAGCTACCATCGTGGCTTCGCACATGCGCAAATAATCAAGATTTTCTTTAAGCTTCATATATTAAATTTTACTCTACCATGTGAAAGAGCACAAAAAGCGCTTTAAAATGATGTGCATATTTCTTCTGTACGTGGTTTCTATTGTAAAGGTTTGAGTTGCCTCAATAAAAGGTGAATTTAAATAAAAGAAGAGTTACAGGTCCTAGAGTGTGTGCATGTCGTCTCCGCCTAGACCGCTTACCCTAAACGACTACAGAACGCGCCGGCAATCTAAAAAGTACCGTGAGTTTACTGTTCGAAGAAATTGTAAATTTGACAAAAATAAGAGAAAACTGATTTTACAGTTCAAAATGACATAAAAGTTGCAATAACGAATACACAACAAGAGACAAAAGAAATTAAACAGAAACCCAAAATTCCAAGAGAAACAAGGGGTGACCCGAAGTTAGGGGAGTAAAATCCCCCGATCAAAATATTTGAAGGCGTTGCCCTTACTAAAAGGGACAGATGAAAACACGCGTGAAACAGCAACCGCCTGGTACGAGAGAAATCTGTAAGACTGGACTTTTGCGCTCACAAACTTGATTATCGAAAATTAGCTAAGGAACCGAAGTTCCTACACGAGAGTACAATTTTCAATTATCGTTCGTAAAGATAGCGCTGCATTTTAGATGAATTTCGGAAAATACTTCACACAATCAAAAGTTACAGATGACTTTACATATGGCTGACTTATGTTGACCGTTTGCACAAGCAATGTAAGGCAAGATCATTTTATACCAAAATTAAATCTATTGGATTTTAGAGGTTGTCCTTGTGTTACTTATGTGTATTATTTAACAAAAAATACTATGCAGCTGATTGAAAGCATAGCGAATTCGCAAAAATAAAGCAAATAATGAAAAGTTGCGAATTCTTTGTTTTTGATTTTCTCGACACTGCTTCAACCAAACTTGACCAAATTTTCCAGATATGTTTTATATCTGCGTACGCTCAGGCCGTTTTCTTTGTTTTTGAAAAAACGCAGAAGTGTGCAAGATATAGAATTTACAATATTTCAAAATAAGCTAAAAATCGAAAATGCACTTTTACGAAAAACTAAAAAAACTGCCTGAGCGTATAAATTGATAAAGCTTGTTTGGAAAATTTCAAACAAATTCGCAAAGGAATGAAGGAGATATTTAAATTCAAAGCTTTTAATACATTTCCTCTTGTGTAGACAGCAAGCCAGCCCCCGCAACGTAGTAGCTATAGTCATTTGATGCAAAACATGATAAAGAACAAATTTGCCAAATTTCAAGGCGATTGATTAAGTTTATAGTTCACAGTATCTGTTCAAAGTCCACCCCGGTAGTGGTACTACCTCCTTAAGGTGCTGGTATCTTTTCGGGCATTTTTGAGACATACGGCTTGAATCCTTTACGAACATAGCTAAAACTTACGACATAACCTGTTTTCGTGCTTTTTACCGTTCTGGGACCAGTCCGATGTTTTTAGACGAAAGATAAGAGAGTTTTGGTTTTTGGCTTTAGGGTCTCTCTAGGTAAACGATACACGGGACTGGTTGTAATGGCTGGAAACAGGACACGAAAACGAACATTTTTGCTTTTACAACCTTTGAGCTATCTCCATTGGTTAAAGTCAGTATAAGCAAAAAAACTATTTTGAGGGTCAAAATTTTTTAGGAAATTTTCGAGGAAATCAGTTTTATCAAAATTATCGCCATATGTAAGAACAAAGGTGGGATAACTCAATCGACACAGCGTCCAAATGAACATTTTATGAATGCCTAGCCGGTAGAGTTGTTGACCGAGGAAAACCCGGCGGGCCGCCGGCCAGCCGGCCGGGCGGTCGGCCGGCCCACGATACCGCCAATCCGGCCGGCCTGCCGGCCGGGTCAGAAGCAGTTGGCCGGCCGGTCTTCAGAAAAAGGACACTACTTGATTTTGTCTGTTATATATAACCAGCAGAACAAAATGCACAAATGCACAAATGCACAAAATGCCAAATTTCCTCAATTTTGGAATTTCAAACATTCCGGATTTGAAAAAGTTCATACACAATAGGTAGGTATCACTCGAAAACTGTTAACGTGCTGAACAACTTTTGTGATAAAACAAACTCTTGAAAATGCACTCAATTCCCGGAATTTGCGAAAACCGGATTTCCATTTTTTGTAATTTTCCAATACCCCACAATATGGGATCATTTTAAAGCTCATTATATGCTGAGCAAATTTTTGAATAGAACCAGTAGATTTTAAAATGCACCAAATTTCCGGAATTCACTCCCGGAATTCATTAAAGCGGGATTAATGTAGCTTTAGCTAGGGAGTATTTTGTGACTTTCGAGAGGATGTTCCGCGAATTGGCTCTATTACAGTTCAACTCATCAAAAAGCTTTCAAATGAAACCCATTTTGTGGGATATTAGAAAAATTTTAGAATCAGGAAAAATTTTAAAAACCGCAATCCGGAAACGAGTAGATTTTCGTGAAATCCTTGTAAAAGCAAAATATGCAGAGGTCAGTTCTATTCGGTTATTATAAAATATATATAAAATTTTGATTGGTTAGAATTGTATGATTGGCTAGTTAGAAACTTTGGTTTTCCTTGAATGTTGAATGTTTACATAGTGTAGCAGGCTGGGTATATGCATACCAATATGATCAGAAATCGTACAACCAAATCAAACAAGTTAACTAGTCAAACAGGTTCAGTCATTATAGGAGTTCAAGGGTATTAGGTTCTTTAGGTTGGTAACGAGGTGACGGAATCCAGCCAATGTTACATCTCCGCCCAGAGAAAGACTGCCTGCCGCTTCGAGCACATTCCTATATTGCTCAGTCTCTTCAGAGAAAACCTTCCCGTAAACCACTCCATTCGCGAAAGACTGGCAGTTAAATTCCGTACTGAAAATCTACGGACAGCCGAAATGTTGCTGCAATTCCGCTGCAGATAATGTACGGATCGGATCTTGTTAACTCTAGCCAGATTTGCGGAAACACCGTAATAGGGTTGTCGGAAACGTCTGATAATTTTGTCAGCATGACCCTGACTTTGGTTCCTCGCTTCATCTCTTTAGCCGTGCTGCTGACGTGTACCGCATAATGTTCACCGCCATTTGTTTGCTTAGGAGCACTTTAGAGTACTGTAGCTGAAATACAATTTGGAAATATAGACCATGAATCTTTGACACAGATTTCTAGAAATGTAGAATCGGCCAAAATTTCTTTTGTGCTATGATACGAAGGACGTGTGGGCCGAGGGATATTTTTTGGATCTCTCAAATCAACTCAACTCTCAACTCAACTCTCCCTCAACTCAACAGGTCTTAATGGTCCAGAAAACCCGACCGATCCAATCCGCATCACTAATATTTAGTCAATATGTCAGAAAGTGTTTGCTAGTTTGTTGATTTTGTTAGTTTCATACACTCTTGTGAATGCACTAATTATAAGCCTTAAACGATGCATAGAGCTCTTTTTAATTCCAAAGTTGCTAAAGTTATAGCGTTTCAAAAATCACTAGACACAAGGATATCACGATGACCACCTTAAGGAGAGGGTCACTTTTTTGCGGATTTTTCGACCATGTCGGATCTTGCTCATTTTCACATATTTTGCGTAATACTGCTTCTATCATTCTGCAGCCCTGCAAAGGCTACCTTGACATGTGTTAAACATACATAGGAAAATGAAAAAAGTTAGGTTGACACTTTGTGGCAGAAAATTTTTGCTGTATGAAAGAAACAGCGCTGCACACATTTAATACGGATCTATTCTAGAGTGCAGCTACCTACTTTGTTGCGTGTTGAGTGTTGTCTGTTGAGTGATGGATTTTTGGCAAATTTTTAAAATCAGAATTTTGAAAATCATGCGTTTTGGACCATGAAAAACAGGACCTAAGTACTGTTTCCCATTTCCCATTAAACATCACAGAAATGACGAATAGATAGCTGCACTCTACGCATACAAATACATCTAGTGAAAGTATTCGCAAGTTTCTACTAAGTGTATAAGTAGAAAGTAATGGTAAGTTCAAAACCTTTGCCACAAAAACAGCAAACTTTGCTAAAAGCAGCAATTTTTGTTTGCAATTTTCACATTGTTTTGCTAATTTCTCACCCATTACGGAAATTTCTATGTGGCAAAAAATCACCAAACGTAGCAGATTAATATATCCATGTCTGTCACACTAGGTGATCAAACAAGTGCATCAATGTCTGCAGTGTCGGCACATTTGAGCGTTTTAGGTGAAAATTCCAGTTTTTTAATCTTTCCAAATATAGCTAAAATAGGTATCAATCGATACCTAATGGAACGAGGAACACCTTTTCTAATAGAACTCTTGGTTTAAATGCTGTCTGTGAAAGTTATAGTGAATTAAAATCACACTGGGCAGTGCTCCAAACTTAAGTCAGTGCATCACTACAGCATGCAAAATCGCTGGAATCGAAATATTCATGTTTTAAACTTTTCGTTTTATACTAAAATTTATCAAAAAATTAGATTCGTTAGTTTTCACTATCGAAACCTCTGCTAGGCATTGCTCGCCAGAACCGCGCCCCATGCCAGTCAATGTGTTTTCAATTTACCAAAATTTGCATTGGCTTTATGTGTACATGCGAAATTACAATAAGCAAGTTTGATTGGAAATTTTTTGACCCCCGCGCCAAATTACGTTGACTGTATACCTTCATCCTAAGAATTGTAGTCGGTGACGGAAATTTCACTCCTGACTGGCCTTCGTAAAGATGCCATCTTTCGAAGCTTCCGTGATGACTTATGCCTGTGTTGACATCGAAAATTGGAGCTACAATAGATACACTGGCTTTTCGGCTTTCGCCGACGAATTTAGAGTGGGATAGCGACGCCGTCGGGAAGCACTCTCTTATTCGATCCTCCAGGTAGTACTCTGATATATCAGTTGGATATATCTAAAGATAACAAAATAACAAACTATTGAGACACTTTCGAGGTTCCCCAATTAAAGGTTGGACCGGTTCCACTAGAACCGGTTGGAACCGGAACCGGAACTGGAACCCATCCAGAAATCAAGTTTTAATTAAACCGCTAGAGGAGCTGAGAGTTGCTAGCTTTAAAAACGACCTGAGCTGGCTTGCACCAGTCGTGTTTAGTTTATTTGCGAATAACTCTTAAACTCGAGTTTACTAAAACTGGAGTTTATGTTTAAATTTTAAACACTTGCTCAAGTGATGTTTAACTCATGCTTAGCTAAACACGAATTTAAATTTAAACAGGACTTAAACTTGACTTGGTCACGTTTTACTTCCACAAGCCAATCAAAACAATAAACTCGTCCAATCAAAAGGTACTATTCCAATTTAAACTGCACCTTAAATGTGAGGTTTAAATACGACATTAAATTAGCAGAACGTTCTTAAAATTTAAACCTGACATTTATTTTAATCTACAAAAGAAACAGAACATATTTATGATTTTTTATGTACATGAAAGCTTTAATTTTCAAGACGTTGACTTTCAGGGCTAACATAATATACTCGCGAAGAACTGATTAGTCATGAAAAATCCAATTCCACTATTTTTCGTCAAAATTCAAAACACGTGAGTTTCAGGACGGGAACTACAAAATTACGATCTCGCAATTACAATTATATTATATTTTTTCATACCTGATGTCAAACCACAGCATATAGCTATGATTTTGTCCTAAACACGACCTTAAACCTGGTCCATCTCCTGCTTAAATTTCTAGTAGGTGATGTTTAAACTTGACAAATTTTAAACTCGAGTTTAATTTAAACTTGACTGGTGCAAGCGAACTAATGGCTAAACAGGAGTTAAACCTCAGGTTTAGTTTAAACACGAGCTAAACACGACTGGTGCAAGCCACCTCTGAACTAATTTGTACTAATCAGACAACTAATCATGCTTTAAGCCCGGCTCACGATGGAGTGCTTTGTGCTTTGTGTTTTGTGCTTTTGCCATCTATGCTTTGTGCTCTGTGCTCAGTGCTCAGGAGACAGTGTTTTGTGCTTTGTGCTCAGGAGACTGAAGACACATAGTTCACAATGACAAAGCACAATCACGAAAAGCACAGGTCACGTGACATGGGAATTATTCAAAAATTAAATAACCAACACTGCGAAACGTTTTATGATTAGCGAATTGTAATTGCAATTCCTTAGAATTTAAATAACAAAATATTCATGTGTGCATTGCTTTTCCGAACTAATTTTTAATTAGTTGGCATCGGACTATGTGGGAATTTAATACTCGTTTTTGAAAAGTGTCTATTCCGACGGGTATAGAAATTATTATAGGGAAAATAGACTGGATTGAGTATATATGTTCAAATAGTGGACCTAATTCTTAATAAACTAACAGCCCAATCTTCCCTAACAGAGACACAGCTTAATAGAACAACTAGCAAATTATCTCATGCCATCAAGTCAGTAAACAAAAACAAGAATAAACCGGTTCTCAGTTTTGGCAGTCACATCTAGTACTAGATCAAATCATATCTAGAATCTTATGTTAATAATTCTTTTTCATTGTCAGTTAAGTTCAATGTTTCGTTCGTTGTGTCTTGTACACAACAGTCCGGCCAGAACAGTCACTGGATACGTCGTTGATTGGGATATAGGCGGGAGCTGAGGGAATACGATAGACCCGAAAGTTCGGGTATCAGGCAGCACCAGCGTTTCCACAGAAGTCTGAAGCCGGTGTGAATAAAATGGAAACGATCAGAGTGGAAGTATTGACGGTTGATACGACCAGTGCTTGAAAGAAAGGCAGAAGGTGATACCGTCCAGTCACAAAAATGGAATCTGTCTTCGGGAAAGGTTTCACCAAATTTAGCTTTGATCCAACTGGTATGCGCAACGACGTTTTTTGTTGTGGGTACAGCAATAGCAGAATTCAAAATTAAGCTAGCGTGCCCTGAATTGATGACTGGAAGAAGGGCGTCTTCGAGAACATCCCATGAAGCTGACCATTGAGAATCAGGCTTCTTGGCATTATTGACCCCAAGCTACTGTGATGGGAGCTTTGTTTGCAGTAGAAACAAACATTCTTCCGCTGACAGTCCTTGGAGGAATGATCGGCATTCAAACATCTGAAGCATTTGCATACTAACTTCGACCTCCGTTGTTCTACAGTGAGAAACTCCTTGCAAGTATCTGCGAAGTGACTTCCGCCACAGAAGCTACGATGGACGTTAGACTTGGAGCTATTTACAAACACGCCTTGCGTGAAATGAACTGAAATGAGTGTGATGAGTGAATGACTGATGATGAATGACTTGAAATGAGTGTGGTCGGATGAACCTAATCGTTTCTGCTCACTAGAAACATCTGGAGAATAGTGGTCACTCATCTCTCTTGCCTCAATCTCTTCCTTCATAAGTTCCCGCAATGTCGACAATTTCCACGGTTCAGTGCCCTTTTGTCGATGCAGTTGGATGCGAACATTACGAGGAAGCTTAGACAAGATTATTGGAGTGAAAACTTGACCAAACGTTTCCTCACTCAGTCCAAGGGCGACCAGACTCCTAATGTGCTTTTCGCACTCATAGGCTTGCTGGATTCCCTTCCCACCTTGATCTTTCACAGAAAGGGACAGCAGTTTTTCAAAGTGAGCAAAGATGGCGATCTCTGGATTGCCTAATCGTTCCTCTAGTACCTCAATCACTACCGAGTAGTTGTCAGACGTGAGTCTGTAACCATCAATAACGCTTAAGGTTGAGTGTTCTAGATGACTTTTTAAATATTTGAATTTATCTGCTTGAGCTAAGTCATTATTACCAAGGATTGTTGACTGAAAACTATCCCAAAACGATTGCCATTTTAATGGATCCCCGTCAAATGGCTCAATTTCAAGCTTGGGAAGTTTAACGGACTTTTTGCACATATCAGTGGACACCTGGGACTGAGAGTCTGCTTGAACTGAACGGAGATTCTCAAACGATTGGAGTAGATATTCAGCCGTTTTTAAGGTGTCAGACTCTCTCAGTGAACTAGCCTCGAGCACTTCGTTCTCCATTTCATCTTCATCTGTCAAAACATCCATTATCTGGACTTCCAGGCAATCTATCTTTTCATGGTAATATCGAATTTTCTAAAACATGATATGAATTTGTTGCTTAATCTCTTCAGTGAGACCGTCCGCCACTGGGATTTCTTTGAATGCCGTTAGTTGTTGTTCAACATTAGTGCGGAATCCTGTCCGCTGAAAAACTAAACTCGTTACCTTTTTGGCTTAGGCATGGCAAGCTTTGAAATAACAATTGGTTTTGATCAAACGTACTGATCAAATTTGAAGTTTTGTAGAGTTTATCAAACTACTGATAAACTGCTGGAATTGGAATTGGAATTGTGTTGGAATTTGCCAAGCAACGGACAAATGATTGAATGCTACATTGGTTTTTGTCAAAGTGTGACAAAATTGAATAATATTAAGGTTTGGATTTTAGGAATCCAAACGCCAAAATTATCATTAAATACGTTAAAATTCAATTAAATTCTGGAAAACGAATTTAGGCAAGTTATCAGAGTTCTTACCATTGGTTTCAGCACCATATAGGGAAAATAGACTGGATTGAGTATATATGTTCAAGTAGTGAACCTAATTCTTAATAAACTAACAGCTCAATCTTCCCTAATAGAAACACAGCTTCACATACCAGAACAGCTGCTCGATCGACGAGACTGGATAATAACCAAGAGCACAGGAGGAAATTGATAGAATCGACATAATGTACTGGATGAATCAACAAATACCTTCATTGCTGAAACAATTGGAAGTTTCACAAACGAAACAGTGAATTTTAAACAAATTAAAATTAAAATATAACTGGATTACATTAAAATTAAAATTGCTTACACGATGGACAATTCCTTTGATGTGGGGAACGTCAAGCGACCGGCCAGTTTCTCTGAAGTAGAAGAGCGGGCACCGATCCAATAGCATTTCTTCGTCGATCCGCCCCTCCGAAAGTTTGTCGGCGTTGCAGTGCCATCTTGGACTTTTCGATTTGATCCAGTCAAGAGTACATAATAACTAAGAGTGTGACAAGCGTCACGCTCTTAGTTACCAAGCGAAAAACATCATCTGCACAATAACGGCTGATCCCCCCACAACTGAGTATGTGCACTTCAAATATTTTTGCCCGCTATGCCTACGTTCTAAAGCTCGCTACAGACGCACATTGAACCAACTGACTAGTTGTGTTTTTGAGTTTTAGAACGTAGGCATAGCGGGCAAAAATATTTGAAGTGCACATACTCAGTTGTGGGGGGTCAGCCGTTATTGTGCAGATGATGTTTTTCGCTTGATAACTAAGAGCGTGACGCTTGTCACACTCTTAGTTATTATGTACTCTTGATCCAGTGCAGCATTCGGCTCATTTTCGTCGTAGTCGTAGTAGGTTCGTAGCTTCTCAATCGTATGATTGCAGTGATCGTGTGATCGCAATCGTATGATGGCAATAGCAATCGCAATCGCAATCGCAATAATTGTAAACTACTATTACTAGATTCTAATGTTAGAATGTTATAGCTGTAGTGGAACATTTCATTAAAAATCGCACTATTTTTTATTTTAACTGACATTTTTTATTTAGTTTTTCTAATTTCGCCGCAGTTCTATTTTGTTCGCTGTAGTGTCACACACAGCTTGATGACTGTGTTAAGTAAAATGATGTTTGCAACTTAGTAGGGAGAGATTACAGTCGAAGCTTCAGGCAATCTCTTACAAAACCGGCACTAAGATGTTCTTTCCACGGAATTCTGGGAAATTCACCATTTCTTCAAAATGCCTTACGTTGCTGCCGGATTTGTAAAAGATTGCCTCAAGCTAACTACATAATTTTTATACCGTTAGAAAGATCTTGTTCTACGCAACACAATGATATAAAAATTATTGCTGTACGATTTTGCTGGTCCAATTTATAGTATTTTATCTGACAAAAATGCCCGTTTTTGAAAAATGTCAGCGTTGAATGTTTACACGCTGAGAAGCCCCCCCCCGAGATTTCGGCTGTAATGTTGCGAGCATGTTGCAAGCTTATTCTATTAGCAAGAGCTGAGTGTCTTACTCTTCCTATTACAAACTCTTGCTAAAACTGAAACCTGTACAACCTGAAACGAAGTTTCAGTTTCAGTGCCTGAAACATCACTATAGCAATTACCCGAGGTGTTCTACAAGGCTATCAGTACGTCCATTACGTCCACCATAATGAGGTGCTGTGGCACTCCACCAAACAGTCGGCCAAGCCTTGACAATCTCGGTAAATTGCCCAGGAGAGATTTTCGAAATAGAGTGATATAGCTTATTTTTCAGGCTCTAGGGTCTAAACTTGACATGATCCTCCACTTGTAGCGCAGTAAGAAACTACTGCACTACAAGAGGTTGTAAAGCAGCACGAAAATAAACTATTCTGAATGTTTCAATTAATGCCATACAAAATTAAATGAGTATTAAAAATTAAAAGCACTCGAATAGAGGGTACCAACGCTTTAAGCAGTGTTAATAGTATACATGTGGTTGAAACGGTTGGCAACCTCACCCTGAAGTGACAGAAGGACACCCTACCCTGCACACAGAATTCCATGATCGAACAATTCGAATCCAGCAGCGGCATAGTATTAAAGGTTAATAACTCAAAATTAGCGGACATAAAATTAGCCTACGGGCTGCGGTAGCGGTCCGATCGTGCTCAGGAAAAATGTGTCCATGTCCAACTCCGGTAGAAAGTACTAACACTCGTAGTTTTTCGACAATCCTATATGAGATACCAAACTTGTAGTTTTCAAAAGCAATTTTCACCGGATTGACCAAGAATAGGACACTCTAACTGTGCACTCATTTGTGGTTCGCAAATAATTGTTATGTTACTGTTTCTCTGCAAAGGTCAGTTGCGGGTTCATGCTCCGATCGAGAAACAAGATTTTGATCTGTTAACTCTTTACAATACCTGAGGGCAGAACTGCGAAACGGACCAACGGAGAATTAGGAGTCCTCAAACTAACAGGAAAGCGCACGAAATTGGTTCTAGTTGTATTTAGGAAGTTATAATTCGTTTTCTTTGTGCTAAAAGCTTGTTGACACTGTTTTCAGAAAATTAACAGTGAAAGCTTTCTTTCCTATGATTAAAGTCTGAAGAAAATTTGAGTTCCAAAAGATTGACTACGACTAAATTTGATCTGTTACTCCGATTGCCTATTTTTTGTTGTCCTAGTTTACCGTTTAGTTTCTCTCACTTCTAAGGGCTCTTCTCTCACTCACTCGGGCTAAGCAAACATGAAACTTGTCCGTGAAATATTTTGATTCCTAAACTTTCAAAATCCATCAAAATCAACAACTATAACTTTACTCTGCAACAACATTTAAACATTAAACAACCAACAGGAAAGAAAGTGACAAAACGTGTCTCAGAAATGTCTTCTTTTTCTTCCAGTGTATCGGGAATCATTCTTCACATCTCTAGAACAGAAATTCAAGGACAGGTTTAATAAATCAGTCTATCGCAACCTTAATGATTAGTGAGTTGCGCCGGCTTTAAAAATATGTAGTAGAACGCACAATACAATAATTTATAATATATATAATAATACAATACAAAAATCATATGCTAAGCCGCAGTAAGTGCAATATGCAACTCCAACAGAAACCCGAGAAACGAAAGAACACTCAGAAAAATTCCAGTAGAAACTGGCCCTGTTGCACCAACCACTGATTACTGATTAATCAGTAATCAGTAATCAGTAATCAGTAAAATCTGTTGCACCAACTTTACTGATTACAATCAGTAATCAGTAATCAGTAATCAGTAAATGATCAGTGAATAATCAGTAAATAATCAGTAAGTTGTTGCACCAAACTCTTTAGTGATTACTGATTATTTTCGCTTAAATTTAATCAGTCTCCTTTACCATGATTACTTCACAATCAGTCTAGTTTATCAGTAATTAGGGGCATACTTCGTGAACCTTTTCATTAGTACTTAGTAAATATTTTGTTATCAGTTGAATTTCACCAATTTCTAGCAAATATTCCTACTTCCGCTGTAAATATATGTTGTAGTAGTTTTCCACTCTTGGTAAGCCAATAAGTACAGTTAGCACTAAAATCAATAAAAATGGATAAGCTACCAAAAATTAAAAATAAACTATAAATTTCTAAAATGTAGTAGTAAACCTGTAATTAGGTAGTACTTTTTCTGTTGAGTTTCTAGGCCAGCAATATGCCACAATCAGCCATATTTCCTATGTAATCAGTAATCAGTAAATGTATATGAAGACGTGTATTTCTCGTGTAATCAGTAATCAGTAATCAGCAATCAGTAATCAGTAGTCTTGTGCAGCAGAAAATAACTTGCTGATTACTGATTACTGATTGTTGATTACTGATTACTGATTACTGATTAAAAGTTGGTGCAACAGGGCCCTGGAATCACTTCAGTTTTTGTTTAATCAATCAGGTTTTTGCTATGGCTATCCGGGCAATTGGCTATCTTCGTTTCAAAACAAATTTATCCGATATTCTGGCAATCTAAAGCTCGAAACACTGGCTTGTTTTTAGGCCAAAATCTATGGAGGGGGATCAAAGTTGCACCCCATCGATGGGGGGGCTCATCAAAAGTGGGGGCATATTTTTTGAAATTTACAACAAAACAACAACAAATTTGTTTATTTCGGTCCAAGAAACAAGCTACATATATAAGTGACAACTCCGAACAAAACGACCGAAATGGGATTAGTGCATACAAAAACACTATCCCCTAGTACAGGCAAATACACACAAAAAACATCTTAGCTACATTTGAAATTTTATACATTATATAGGTAAAAAAAAAGGTAAAGTGACCCCTGGAGAGAACTCCAACCTACAGAAGGTTATAGGGTGCCGGTGCTTATCTCCGGATTCACAGCCCGAAGCCAGGAGCGACAACTCTAATGTTGACTACATCTGTGGAAGGGGGGCCAGCCCTTCATCAGGCATTACGCCAGCACACAGACTCCTGTTACCTTCCCACCGCAGTGGTACCCATTTACCGACCAGTTAAGGATAGACAGCTGGGTAGGCATTATATAGGACGTATAAGTGCATTACATGCGTGCATTAGGTATATCAACAGATACTAAATATAGTTGTCCTAACACCCCAGCCCAACAACTTACGCATTTACGTTGTACTTTAAGAAACTAGATAAATCTATTTTATCAATTTTTTGTTTAAAAATGGCAGGACTAGGAGCCTTAACTACATTTTCGGGGAGGCTATTCCAGATAGGTATTACCCTATTAGTAAAGAAGTATTTGCTACAATCCAAACGTGACTTTTTTGACTTCAACTTCAGTGAGTTTCCTCTGGTCCCCGCCTCAGAGGCAAAACTAAAGAATTCTGAGCTGCTAACTTTATCAATTTCATAAATTATTTTATAAGTTTGAGCCAGATCCGCCTTTATTCTTCTAAGCTCCAGAGTTTCAAGACCTGCTTCATTCAGCCTATCAGCAAAGCAGAGTTCACCTAAGCTAGGAATACGCTTCGTGAACCGTATCTGAACCGCTTCAATTTTGCGGATATCTCCCAACAAATAAGGAGACCAAACACATGAGTTGAATTCCAGGATCGGCCGAACATAAGTTTTGAACATGGATACCAAAAATTTTACATCTCTACAAGAAAAAGTTCTGGAAATTATACCTATCTTTTGAGCAGCTTTAGCGCAAATTTTCTCACAATGGACTGAAAATTTTAGATCTGCAGAAACAATGACACCTAGATCTTTTGCTGTGTCAACTTTTGGGATCACAGAACCATTTACCGCAAGATCATCCAACAATAAGGGTGCCCCAATTTCGAGTAACAAACTCTTGTTCAAGGCAACAGAAAGTTGGTTTTGAGATGCCCAATTAAAAACATTTATGCAATCCAATTTAAGGAGGTCGAAATCAGCATTTAGGGTAAAAATGGTGAAATCTTGCAATTTTTTGGGTTATGGGGGGAGGTCAAAATTTATGGGGGGAGGTTGCCGAGTGCCCCCCCCCCCAGTAAAAATAAGCCAGAAACAGGGACAAATTAGATGGAGCACATGGCTCTCGCTCGAGCTGATAACAGAGAGCCTGCCTGCTGTCACACTCTTACCATTGACAGAAAGAAGAAACTGAAAAAGGAAATAAAGGCAAAGAGCCATTTTTTCCCTGAAATTAGGGTTTAGAAAGGAAGAAAGGGGAGGGGAGGGGGAAGAAAAGTGACATACTTTCCCAGGCGACGGGCTCGATCCTTCTTTCTCACAATCCACTCTTTGCTTCCCTTAAAGACACGGCCACCGGACCTCTCGGACCCTCGATCCCTGAAAGACAGAGCAGAGCACAGCACAGTGTAGCACAAGCAAAAGCTCAGAGACACTCATGCACATATGCATGAAAAACACATAATGACCCCACGGAACCAACTAGACACACAACTTTCCGGGTTTGTCCCTGATCCCACCCCATCTGCGCTTGGGGCTTGGAGTGTCGAAAGATGCTGTGCTCCTCTACCATGCGTATGAGCAGTTAATGGATGTCTTACTACCGGAGCTGAAAGGCATACTAGCTATGACTGATGGGGAAAGATAAAGCTTAGTGCCCTCACAATAGCGTCTTGGCTGAGTAGCCCAGCAATAACAATCACCAACCAGTCATATTACATTATTTATGTAAAATAATATATATATATATATATATATATATTGTTATTAGTATAGCAGTATTAGGTTTTGTGGAGACGCGACTCTACCGTTAGTACGTACTACAAAATCCACATATGATGCAAGTGTAAATAATTGTGTACGCCAAAAAAGGGGAGATAGAATTACGGGAATGGGGGAATAACATCTTACCACTTGAGGAAATTTCGACAGGTCGCATCACCCCACCGGTTGGCACTGACCCGTTAAAAATTGCCACAATTTAATACCATTCATTATGCCATATAAAAATTTAAAAAAATTTCCTCCCGTTTAGTCAAATTGTTCCTCCATATCAAGAACACCCACAAATTACAGCAGCTATTTGAGGGAGAGACAGAAAGTCAGCAGCAAAGAGGTAAAATATATACCTGGATCCACTGTAGGCCACATGACTAGGGACACCATTGGAGGAGGACTGGGTAAGGCCCTTAGGAAGAACCGCATTCCCACCCGTAAACAGCACCAGAAACATCCTACAACACAAAAGACACAAAAGGCATAACACAGCAAGTACAGTACAGTATAGCTCAAAACAAAGTTAATTTTTTGCGAACTTCGCAAAACTCCGCGAACTTCGCGAAAAAGATAGCGAACTTCGTGAAATCGTTAGCTAGCTAGTCTGAGGGGTTTTCTCCATATCTACCAAAAATTGGTAGAAAAATTCTAAAATCTAATTTGGACTCAAGATTTGGTGCCTTCGCGAAGTTCGCATATTAGTTCGAGAAATTAGCCAAAACTTTAGCGAATTTCGCTAGATTTTAGCGAAGTTGGCCAACTTTTTGCGAAGTTCGCGAAGATTTCAGCGAAATTCCTTTAAACTTCGCTAAAATCCTCGCGAAAATCGCTAAAATTTTGGCGAATTTCGCGAAAGTATGCGATCTTCGCTAAACTTAAGCGAACTTCGCGAAGACACCAAATCTTGTGTCCAAATTAGATTTTAAAATTTTTCTGCCAATTTTTGGTAGATATGGAGAAAATCCCTCAGATTAGCTAGTTAACGATTTAGCGAAGTTCGCAGAGTTTGCGAACTTCGCAAAAAATTAACTTTGTTTTGAGCTATACATACTGTAGTGCCAAACTGTAAGATTTTCCTAAAGGAAACTGACAACAATGTTTGAAAGGACGTCGATCATAAGAAAAAAGTGCAAAAAATACGAAAGAATGTACTAAAGAGTTGTTTGGGAACAAGGACAAAACTTTGTTTTGGCGCAATTTCTGCAAAAGTCCTCAACAGGTGAAATGTTGGTACAGGCGCAACGGATGAAAACGATATCCTGACACCTTTTCTGAGGTGCAGGGGTACAATGGGGGACAGTATACAACAGGGTACTTTTTTTACCGGGGGGGGCGGGGGACCCTCCGAAATTTACTTTCCCCCCGAAAATGGCTTTCCTCCGAAATCGCCACTCCGGGGATTTTGGCTTCCCCCCGGGATTTTTTGGGGGCCAAAATTTCTGCCAAAAATTATTTAGGCAATTTTCAAACATTTTCCGACTTCGCCGGAGATTGTTTCGCAAAAATGGCTATTTTTAGCTTAAATCCTGGCATTTTTGAGAACGTTTTGCCTTTCTATGTGTAAAATACGCCAAAAAATACCAATTTTTAGCTCATTTTTGCAAAAAATCTCCCCCCACCCGGGCCCGGTCCCCCTTCCAAAAACCCTGTACAGTGCTGAAAGAAAGAAATAAGTCCTAAAAAGCAAATCCAAATAGAAGAAGCAAACATTAAAGTTTACTTTTTAGCCTTAGTACTGTTGGGATAGTCCACAACCAGGCCGCCGCGAAATCCGGCCTTCAGGGCCTGTTGGGTGATCAGCTCTGCCTGAGCACTCGTCTCCGGGTAGAACTGGAAAACGGCTCGACTACCTCGACTCTGAAAACAGACAGACAAATAAACAAACAAACAAACAAAATCACGACATGAGCATCACTAATACCAAGAGTACATAATAACTAAGAGTGTGACAAGCGTCCCACTCTTAGTTATTAGGCTGTAGACATCATCTGCACAATAACGGCCTACCCCCCACAACTGAGTACCAGGTACACATTTGTGTACCAGCACTCGCTTGTATGTTTATGTGTTGAAGCTCAAAAGTGGCCAGCTGTTGATAGAATGTTTTTGGCTTCAACACATAAACATACAAGCGAGTGCTGGTAAACAAATGTGTACCTGGTACTCAGTTGTGGGGGGGGTAGGCCGTTATTGTGCAGATGATGTCTGCAGCCTAATAACTAAGAGTGGGACGCTTGTCACACTCTTAGTTATTATGTACTCTTGCTAATACCAAGAGTGTGACAACTCTGGCAAGCTCTCTCTTATCAGAGCAAAAGCTATGCTCTGTTCGCTAACGGCCTATCCCTTCCCCAAATTGGACACCCAGGGAACAAAGTAAATTCGCCCGCTATGTTTGTGTTCTACAGTTCGAAACAGACACCAATTACACTTACGCACTGCTTGTTTTTGAGCTTAATCACATACACACAGAGCGAGTGAGCGCATCCCCGTACCCATATAGGGTCGGAGTGAGAGGGTAAGCCGATAGCGAACAGAGCATAGTTTTGGCTCTGGCTGCATAGAGTGTGGCGCTTGTCATACTCTTATGTATTATATATGTACTCCTGCTAATACCAATCTGACCCAGGTCTTTATGGTTTTAACATTAAGTACATATATAAATGCTAAGCTCACGTGGATTTGTTCAATCAAAAATCATCAAATTTCCCAATGCAGTTGCTGCCATAAATCGTTAACATTTCATCACAAAATACGATGCGAGCATACATGAAATGAGCTAGGTAGGGGGGGGGGGAAAGTCAAGAACTAATATTGTGGTATACCTACAAGGGATGCATAGAGAGACTGAAAGAAGCGGAGCAGACGTCTGGGCGGATGCTGGTCTCGGGAGTTGGCGTGGCAGAGCCATTGGATGGCGGAGATGCTACAAACAAAACAAGAAAAAACAAAAAATCAAATACCTAATCGTATATTGAGGTAGAAAGTAGAAAGATGAAGTAGGTAAAATAGTAAACCCGGGGCTGTCAGACGGATCCGTGAAGGATACAAGGCATTAGTCATAAAGAAATAATTACAAGAAAAATGCCGGCTGCCAGTGCACTTCACTAAGGCAGCAGTAAATTTACAAGACACAAACTGTAACTACAATAAAGATTAGATTGTTTCATCAAAAAAATTGATAATAGAAATAATTTTCAATAAAAATACGAAACATATCCTTGGGAAATTTTGCGTCGAGTATCGTACTCGAAAACAAAATTTCCCAAGGTATTTTTTATGGTATTTCCCAAGGTATTACATATACCTGATGGCCCCATCAAAGCATCCAGCTCTCAGGGGAAGACCCGTTCCCATGTCATGGAGAAGGAAGTCCCCGTCCAATTCTCGATCTAGGGCCACTTCTGAAACATAATACAACATCAATCACACAACACTGGGCTTATTCTAGGGATTTTTTCTTGGGGGGGGGCTTCTTGGGGGGGGGGCCCCCAAAGGTCCGAGGGGCAAGGAATTTTTGGGGGGGGGGCGAAAATTTTTCGAAAAATATGCTAAAAATAGCGCTGTTTTTCTGGCACATACTATAAAAGTTGATTTTTATAGCAAAAATAAGCAGATTTAGTGTTGAAAAGGGCAAAAACTGAGTAAAAATGTCCGGCGAAGCCGGAAAATTTTTGAAAATTTGGCCTTCTGAGCGATTTTTTCAGGGCAAAATTTGGTACCAAAAGGGGCACCCACTTTTTGGGGGGGGGGGGCGATTTTTGGGGGGGGACGATTTTTTGGGGGGGGGGAAGGGTGTTTAAGGGGCGGCCCCCACCCCCCCCCACTAGAATAAGCCCAGTCAACAGGGCGGATGTAGAGGATAGGCTAAAAAAAGTCTGATCAAACGGAAACTACAGTATGTCGGCAAGCGAAACAGATGGAAAATCTGATATCCAACTGTTGGCTAAAAAATTCGAATGTGGGGATATGATAAAGCAGATGATTCTATTTTCTAACTGATTTCTAACGGAAGAATTCAGTAAATCACGTGTCACAATGTTGGTCCTTCAATTTCAGAGTGCAACAATATTTCACACAAAATTGGTCAGAAAGTATTTGCCGAAAAACCCTTCCACCCTTTTAGACCAGGACCAGACCATCGAGAAAATTAGGTAAACGCGGGCCAGCAGGTGGATCCACGAAGGATACAAGGCATTAATCATAGAGAAATAATGAAAACAACGCCTGCCTGCTGTCACCATTGGCTCTCTCCTGTTTCGGACTAAGGGTTTGCCTGACAGCAAAACACGTATATATCATAGGGGTCGCGGCAGCGACCCCTATAATATGTGTGAAAAGTGGCTGGAGACAGTGTAAAATAAGCTGCGCAGAAGCTGCGCAAAATCCTGCGCAGATCCTGCGCAGATTTCATGCGCAAATTGTAGAGCACATCGAGTTTAGTATGTCTGTGAAGTTTCAGCCCCGTATCACTTACCGTTAAAAAGTTGCGCCCCGGACCGGTTATGGCGGCGATGTTTTTTTTTCCGGTTTCTCCTATTTGATGGTTGTATTGTACATAATGTTCGCCGCTTTCACGTGATCTGCAGCGGTGGGCCAACCTAAAGGGCTATGGGGTCTAGTAGTACCCTCTAAAGAATTTAAGAATCACAACTTTTTTTGCGCCGCAGCTGCGCCACAGCGCCGCAGTGGCGCCGCAAAGTCGGCTCATAGCGAAAAGTGACCATTTTTGTGGTCGTCGCTCAGGTCGAACGTTACGAGCTGGAGCTGATTTCTTTTTATATTCAGAAATTACATATATTGAACTAACTAACGGTCCAGGTTGCGTTTCTCTATCACTTCCCTAGCGACCACAGTGGCCCGTCAAAGATGGCGAAAATTCGAAAAATGAAAAATCGAAATTTCTCGCTATCTATTTAACTTTGAACGCTCAAATCTTCCATACAATGGTTTTCTGGCACGGAGAATCGATTCCCGCAGTCAGTTTTACCGTCAGACCCACCCATCTTGCTGGGCTGGTTCCACTTTGCCGTCGGGAGGGTCAAGTCGGAAACCGATTCCTGGAGGTCCATAGTAGGCTTTACCTGGCCTCTCAAAACTTTGTCTATAGGGGTTTTCTGGTGCGCCCAGCTCATTCCCGGTGTCCTTTTTGCCGTAGGACTCATCCATCTTGCTGTGCTGGTTCCACTTTGCCGTCTGGAGGGTCATGTCGGAAACCGCTTCCTGGAGGTCCATAGTAGGCTCTACCTGGCCTCTCAAAACTTTGTCTATAGGGGTTTTCTGGTGTGCCCAGCTCATTCCCGGTATCCGTTTTGCCGTCCGACGTACCTATTTTGCTGGGCTGGTTCCACTTTGCCGTTTGAAGGGTCAGTCGGGTGGGGGGTCAAGTGGTCGAAAATAAAATTTTTCAAAAGTGGTCAAATTTGGTACCAAATGAAAGCCCTAAGCGAGCTGAGCAACTTTTGTCATAGAACTGCATGCTCAAAAGTGGCTGTAGAGTGCTGTGGTGGGGTGGGGTGGGGACTTAGGCGATTTTCGGTCAAAAATGAAAGTTTTCAAAAGTGGTCAAATTTGGTACCAAATGAAAGCCCTAAGCGAGCTGAGCAACTTTTGTCATAGAACTGCATGCTCAAAGTGGCTGTAGAGTGCTGTGGTGGGGTGGGGTGGGGACTTAGGCGATTTTCGGTCAAAAATGAAAGTTTTCAAAAGTGGTCAAATTTGGTACCAAATGAAAGCCCTAAGCGAGCTGAGCAACTTTTGTCATAGAACTGCATGCTCAAAGTGGCTGTAGAGTGCTGTGGTGGGGTGGGGTGGGGACTTAGGCGATTTTGGGTCAAAAGTAAAATTTTTCAAAAGTAATCAATTTTGGTATCAAATGAACGCCCAAAGTGAGCTGAGCAACTTTTGTCATAGAACTGCGTACCCAAAGTGGCTGTAGAGTGCTGTGGTGGGGTGGGGTGGGGACTTAGGCGATTTTGGGTCAAAAATAAAATTTTTCAAAAGTGGTCAAATTTGGTATCAAATGAAAGCCCTAAGTGAGCTGAGCAACTTTTGACATGGAACCATCCACCAATATTTGTTGTGCCAAATAACGTCACGTGCCCATGAAACTTTTGTCTTTACTTCTTCAACCGGAATTTAAAGGATATATATACCTATTTATATTTATTATATATTTAAAGGATATTTAAAGGATATATATATATATATACGATACAGCCAACACACACATATTATCCTCTTTTGTGCGGAGCATTTTTGTTACTTGTATATATATATATTATTTTGCATAACCACAACTATATACTTTCCTTACCAAGCATAGAAGAACTAATGTCCAGTCCAAGCCAGTGATGTCCGGCGTCTGAGATACTCTCTCCACTCAGACCAGAACCACACCTGAAAGAAAGCAATTGAGCACTTAAGGAGAAGACATTGTTGCACAGACAAACACAATGATAAAAATACGCACAGAAAAAGGTAAAAAATATGTGCATGCTAATTAACTCCTACGTCCAACTTCAACTGGCCGGGATGGCCGAGTGGTGTAAGGCGTTTTGGTCAGAACTTCCGATCTTACGGTCGGTGGTTCGATCCCGGAGGCCACGAAGCTTTCCCGGCTCTAGCCTACCCAGCTATCCATCCCTAACTGGTCGGTAAATGGACACCACTACGGTGGGAAGGTAACAGGAGTGTGTAGAAGGGCCGGCCGGCCCCCCTTCCACGGATGCAGTCATCATTTGAGGTGACAAACACTCCTGGCTCTACGGCTGAGAATCCGGGGATGAGCACCGGCACCCCATGTCCTGTGACAGGACGGAGATATCTCCTGGGGTAAACCTTTACCGTTTTTACCAACTCCACTATTTCTAATTAGGAACAGTACAGCACAATACAGAATTGAATCAGTGCACATTGCTGTATCGGATACGTAGTTAGTAGAAACAAAGTACGTACGTATATACCCAATATCCAATAGAAGGCAAGGGACATCATCGGGCAAAGCCAATAGCTCGATTGCCCGCTCCGATAGCTGAGCCTGAATCTCAACAATGCGGGAGCTACAAAAACAAATCATTATCAGTAAACAGTACTAAGTCACACTTCCAAAATTATATAATACACGATTGAACTATTATGGCCAACGTTTAAAACAGGAACCGCAATCATACCTTTACTATATGCAGGAAAAGCTAAAACTTTTTAAAAGCGTTCAATTATGACAAACGTGCTTGAAATAGGAAACAAAAATAGCACCTGGGCTTTTCTACTGGGGCAGTGCCCCGCCCGACCCCTAGATTTCGGGCCCCCACCCACTCGGACTCGGTCCCACCCTTCTGGGCTTCCCTCCGACTCATTTTGCGATGCTCTGAAATTGCCAAATTATATGAAGAGTTTTCGTCAAATTTAGGCAATACAAAATAGTTTATTTTGATGCAAAACTGAATTATACGGGCAGTGCTTACTGCTTAGTTATTATCAGTAACATGTAAAAAAGGGCAGTAAAATAATTTAGGTCCTCCTCAAGTTGGCGGCCCCTTCCCCTCATTTTTTCATTCAGAAAAAGTCCAACGCACATAAACTCGAAAAAGTTTGCGGTGCCGAAATCTTCCCCTGGCCTCTGGCATCGGCAAAATCCAAAAATACCCTGCAAATCACAAGTATATACATATTTAAACTACAACATCAACTTACTTTGTAGTATACTTTCTTGCTTCAGTTTCATTGTAGAACTAAACAAAATAGAGGAAAAGATAAAGGAAAGCGAGTACTGTATTTTTCCAAGCACACACATACACTACGTACGGAAAAGAAGCTTCATCTTCGTTTAGTCTACATAGCACGAAGACCTCAATCTCTTTGCATCGTCTCATAAATGGTTAGGACAAAATATATACCTTTTGCAAAAGTAGTACATTTTGTAACACAACTTGATTTAGATTAACAATAAACACACCACAGACAGAACTAACCAGTTCAGGAGGTCCAAGATTTTCAGGTCGTTTTGAAGCCATTAGCAGTAACCATATAAACAATCTGATCGGAACAAAACACGATGTATATACGCATTACAATAACTGTTGTATATACACACAAATGTCAGGATGTGAGGTGGGATAGAAATTAGTAAACCTTGGAATAGCGAAATAGGAGAATGCATAATCGGGAAAAAGTAAATAGAAATCGGGTTTTTTCGAAGAAGGACAAAATTTATGCAGGGGGAAGTCTGGGAACAGGACTTGGACTGGGAAAGAAATCTTTTGAACAATGCTTAAAAAGATAACTATTGGTGGGCTAAAATTTTTACAATTTATAACAACTGGGGGGGTATATATATACAAATATTGCAAAACCTTTCAAAAAACTCAAAATGTTCGCTTAATTTAGCTACAATTAGGGGGTGGGGGTTGGAGTCTGGGTCAAATGCTTCTGTCACTAGTTTTTGGTATCTGAAAATAGGGCTTGAAATTAAATAGGTGTTGGGATTGTGGGTGCTCGCTCCCCGACCCCTGATAAATTGCTGCGCAAGGTATATATATGCAATGATCCGTCAGTAGTCAAGCGGGGAAAACCCACTTTTCAGATTTTTGGCCAGAACATTTTACTGGTTTGAGATATTGAAACCCTGATTATACATACAGGCAGCTAGGCCTAGTCATAAGCTTTCTTATAAGCTATAGAACACCTCTCTAGGGTGCGCCGTAAGCATAGTTTCCTTCCTTTGGGGTTGGGGGTATATATCCCCAAAATCTTTGACCAATTCCCCCCCCCAAGAATTTTTGACATACCCCTCTCGCTCGAACCCCCCCCAGCGATTTTTGGACCCAGAAAGTTAGCTAAATCTGGCCAAAAAAATGGTCATTTTTTGAAAACTTTTCTAACATTTTGACTTAAAATCGTTTTAAAACGGTGCAAAAACACCTAAAACGTGAAAAAGAGGCCTTATTTTGAAGAAAAATGGGCTAAATTACAGAAAATTTTGCATTTTTTGGTCATTTTTTGAAATCTCTGAGGTCCGAATTCTGGGGGGGGGTTGGGGGTACCCCCATCACATTTCTTGGGTCGACCACCAACCTTCCAAAATTTACCCCCCCCCCCAAGACCCAAAGTTCCAGGGAAACTATGCCTGGGCGCGTACTGGGCATTTTAGAAAAAATAGGAAAAATATAGGAATTTTTTGCGAAAAAATAGGAAAATATAGGAATTTTTCTAGCAAAAAATAGGAGAATATAGGAATTTTTTCAGCGCAAATATATATGCCCTCAATTTTGGTCAAATTTAACAAAGACAAATGTCAGTAACCTAGACTTATTATACGGAACTTCTCTCGAGGGGAACTTGAGGGGAGGGGTCATAGGTGTAACGGGGATTTGGGTTGGGGGGGGTGGGGGCCCACACCCCCCAATTTGGGGGCGGGCCCCCTTTTAAGACCTCCCCCAACCCCCCCCCCAAGACCCCCCCAAACCTCCCCCAAAAATTGTTTCCTATTTTTATGCCAAAAATCGCATTTTCAGCCATTGCTAATGCGAAAAAACATCCAACCATTAACTAATTTTAACATTAGACAGGGGTTTTAAACTCGAACACTTGGTTGTCAACATGTTTCTAACTACAAAATAAGGTCAATATTGAGTCAGAAAGTCCATAAAACTGTTGAAAACGTGTATTTCACGCACTAATGAACACTTTAAGCCAAAGATTTGAACATTTTTGAAAAATATTGCAAAATTTACCCTAAAAATACCCGATTTTCGGCCAATTTTTCGCGCCTTCGGCGCGACTACCCCCCCCCCCACCCCAGTTGGGGGGCCGGGGGCCCCCAAAAATTTTTGGGGGTGGTTTGGAAAAATGGCTGGGGGGGGGGGGTTACCCCCCCAAACCTCCCCCCAATTACACCTATGGGAGGGGTCGACCACCAACCTTCCAAAATTTACCCCCCCCGACCCAAAGTTCCAGGGAAACTATGCTTAACAACGTGTATTTCTCGCAGTAACAAACACTTTGAGACAAAAATTTCTGCTTTTTGAAAATCTTTACAAAATTCACCCTAAAAATACCCGAATTTTGGCCATTTTTTCGCGACGACCCGTCCCCCCACCTTATCTCTATGCCCCCAGCCCCAACCTCCTCCACGTCCACAGGACCATAGTTTCCCTGGAACTTTGGGTCTGGGGGGGGTAAATTTTGCAAGGTTGATGGTCGACCCAAAAAATGTGATGGGGGTACCCCCCCCCAGAATTCGGACCTCAGAATTTTCGAAAAATGACCAAAAACTGCAAAATTTTCTGTAATTTAGCCCATCTTCAAGATAAGGCCTCTTTTTCACGTTTTAGGCGTTTTTGCACCGTTTTAAAGCGATTTTAAATCAAAATTTTAGAAAATTTTTTCAAAAAATGACCATTTTCGGCCAAATCTAGCTAACTTTTTGGGTCCAAAAATCGCTGGGGGGGGGGGGTTCGGGGGGGGGTAGGCGAAAGTTGGGGGAGGGTATGTCAAAAATTCTGCGGGGGTGGTAAAATTGGGCAAAACATTTGGGGGATACCCTCCCCCCACCCCCCCCCCCCCCAAGGAAACTATGCACGGGACGGGACCCCCCCCCAATCTCCCTCAAAACATGTAACACAAAACAATTTTGAACAGCTCTACCAAAATGGGGGGGGGCATATTTCTAGATGTTTTCGAATTTTTGTGGGTATCTTGTGTACATAAACTGCTAAAAATCGCGATAAAGTGACTAATTTTAGGTGCTTTTTAAACTAAAAGAGCGAAAATTTAGCCACAAATTCGGCGAAGCCGGAAAATTTTTTAAATTTAGGGTAAAAAAGGTAAAATTTAGCAATTTTTGGGGGGGGACGTCCCCCCCAAAAATTTCTGGGGGGGGGGTGAAAAATGCTTGGGGGCCTACCCCACCCCTCCACCTTACTCCTATGGTGGCGTCTGCACCATAGTTTCCCTAGGGGGGGGGGGGGTTGGGGGGGGGGTATCCCCCCCAAAATTTTCGACCAACTTTACCCCCCCCCCCAGATTTTTTGACTATCCCTCCCCCCACTTTTGGTTACCCCCCCCGAACCCCCCCCCAGCACTTTTTGGGGCCAAAAAGTTAGCTAAATTTTGCTAAAAAATGTCCATTTTTTGAAAATTTTTTCTCAAATTTTGGCTTAAAATCGGTTTAAAACGGTGTAAAAACGCCTAAAACGATAACAACAAGCCTTATTTCGACAAGAAAAGCGTTAAATTACAGAAAATTTTGCGTTTTTAGGCCATTTTTTGAATTTTCTGAGGTCCGAATTTTGGGGGGGGGGGTCGGGGGGGGTACTCCCCATCACATTTCGGGGGTCGACCACCAAATTTCCGAAGTTTACCCCCCCCCAACCAAAATTTCCAGGGAAACTATGGCCTGCACTTTTCCATTTAAGGGGAGGGGTCCCCCCCTCCAGGTACACCTATGCCTATGCCTATAGCTTAGCCTCCCCCTCCCAGGCCCGAACACTCCCAGCACTTTTTAGAGCCAAAAGTTATCAAATTTTGCCAAAAATGGTCATTTCTTGAAAACCTTGTAAAACGCACACGATGATAAAAGCAAGCTTTGTTTTGGTTCGGGTTCCATTCCGGGAGGAGGGGTACCCCGATTACATTTGGAAAGTCGATCACCAAATTTCCAAAATGTACCCCTCCCCCAACCAAGGTTTCCGGGGAAGCTAGGTACCCTATGTACCTATGTACCTATGTTTCCGTACCAAATGTACCAAATGTAGCCTGACCTCATCCTCACTTTTGTTTTCGTATTGTCACCCCCCTTCCCTGCCCTTTAGGAATTCCAGCAAGAAGAAAGCCAACTCAAAATTGAACAAGTTTGAATTAGTTCTAATCAAGCATAAGATACCGTGATAAATTGAATTTACGCTTTTACTTATTAGTTTATTACTGCTATAGCATTGGAGTAAAAGGAAACCGAGGAAATAAATTTTTGTCAAGCATGCAGATCTGATCCACCACTTCACTTCGGCCTTAGATTTTAGGCTCAACGCAGTCGATTTACGGTGGGCGGACGCGAAACCAACATTCAATCAATTCTCATGAAATTGGCACTATCTTACCCCTAGTGGAGGGTGGCGGGCCGCCCCCCATTCGGCAACCACCCCCCCCCCCCCCATGAAATACCCCCATAAATTCCGACCTCCTCCCCCTATGACCGCAAAAATTGCGAAATTTTACCATTTTTACCCTAAATTTTAAAAAAATTTCCGGCTTCGCCGAATTTGTGGCTAAATTTTCGCTCTTTTAGTTTAAAAACACCTAAAAGTAGTCACTTAATCGCGATTTTTAGCAGTTTATACACAAGATTTTTTCTAAATTTTTGACCAAACGATTTTTTTACCCCCCCCCCCCAAAATTCGATTTTTCCGTACCCCACCCACCTCAAAACGGCTGACCCCACCCACCCTAATTTCAGCTATCCCCTCCCCCAACTTTTTCTCAAGGTACACCTATGCATAGGTGTGTTGGGGGGCCTGCGGCGGGGGCTACTCTCCCTAAATGGACAGGTCCCCGACCAGCCGACCTCCACTCCACTCACTAAAACATTGGGCTACCCCCACGCACAGTTTCCCTGTAACTTTGGATCGGGGGGGAGTAAAAATCTTAGAAGGTTGGTGGTCGACCCAAGAAATGTGATGGGGTACCCACCCCACCAACACCCCCTCCAGAATTCGGGCCTCAGAAATTTCAAAAAATGGCCAAAAGCCAAAATTTAGCCATTTTTTCTTCAAAATAATGCCTGTTTTTAACGTTTTAGGCGATTTTGCAGTCAATTTGCACCGTTTTAAAATGATTTTAATCAAAATTTGTGAAACATTTTTCAAAAAGTGACCATTTTTCGGCCAAATTTAGCTAACTTTTTGGGTTCAAAAATCGCTGGGTCGGAGGGGGGGGTAGCCGAAAGTTGGAGGAGGGTATGTCAAATTCTGGGTATTCTGGGAGGGCGTAAAATTGGTCAAAAATTTTGGGGGGAAGTGCAGTGGAAACTATGCCCCCACCCCACCCCCCAAATGGAAACTATGCCCCCACCCCCAAGCCTAAGTCGGCCTTTCAGCGACCCTCCCTCTCCTCCTCCCTAAGAATTTTCAGTTTTCATTTGAAATTTTTTTAGCAACATTGGAATTTTTTAAAAAATTTCGAAAGATTAGCGAAAATTGCTGAAATTGGCTTGTTAATCTCCCTCTTCTTTTGTAGCCAGACCCCGTTTCCTACTTTTTCTTCATACCCCCATCCCCACTTCTTCCGGCAGCCACACCTATGGAGCTAAATAAGTCAAAAATTCTGATTTCTTTTTATCAAAATTTATAAAACTCAGTTCAAAATCAATGGGCTTGGCGTCTACATATAATTTCTAACTGTTCTTCCTTCCTTCCATCTTCTTCCAGCAGCACGACAGTACCATACATAGGTTAGGTATAACAGATATTTGGGGTAGGGGGGCTCCCCACCACATTTTTTGGGGGCCCTCTGAAGACCCCCAGTCCAGACCCTACACCCAGTAGAATAAGCCCAGTTTTGTATG
This sequence comes from Trissonchulus latispiculum, assembly GCA_030248195.1. Classification (NCBI taxonomy): domain Eukaryota; kingdom Metazoa; phylum Nematoda; class Enoplea; order Enoplida; family Ironidae; genus Trissonchulus; species Trissonchulus latispiculum. Next base: position 35,269 of record JASAND010017591.1, read on the forward strand.
GACTTGTTAAACATGTTGGTTGTTATCTTTTCGGTTTTGAAACCACTGCCTGCTAAAAATACTTTGTTTGATGTTTCAGGTTTCGGTATATTTAGTGCATACAATATCTCAATGAGTCGAAGCAGCAGCAGCAAAAGCGGTCCAAAGTTTGAAATTTCTGAGCGATGTTTTGTGGAACATGGCCCGTTATTGTATGAAGCAAAAATTCTAGAAATTGATAGCAACAGCTCTCGTGGTGTGAAATATTCTGTTCACTATCTGGGATGGAATTCGCGCTATGATGAAGTAGTTCCTGAATCCTCCATGCTGAAATGGTCTGAGAGTAATTCTAAAAGAGCAAAAGAGTTAGAGGTACGTAAATAAAATGGGCACGTATATACGCTGGGCTTATTCTAGGGGGGGGGGTGGGGGCCCCCATAAACACCCTTCCCCAAATAATCGCCCTCCCCCCAAAAAAGTGGGTGCCCCTTTTGGTACCAACTTTTGCCCTGAAAAAATTGCTCAGAAGGCCAAATTTTCAAAAATTTTCCGGCTTCGCCGGAGATTTTTAGTCGATTTTTGCCTTTTAAGCGCTATTTTTGCACTAAAAATGAAATTTTTGGGGGATTACTATAAAAACAGCGCTATTTTTGTTTTTAGAAAAATTTAGAAAAATTTTCGCCCCTCCCCAAGAATGACTCGCCCCCCGAGGGCCTCCCCAAAGAGCCCCTCTAAGAAAAATTCCCTAGAATAAGCCCAGTATATATACGTATGCATATACAGCAAGGGGTGTGAATCCATATTTTCAGATTTTGATGACTGGAGCTTTTTTATTACAACGACTAGCTTACCATCGTACGTGGCGTGTTCTAAGCTTATTTCCGATTCACTCAGCTGTGTGCAGGGTCCAGTAAATATACCGGCTCATTTTTAGGCCAACATTTATGAGGGGCTTCATGGGCTGAATAGGTGGGGGCTCACCCAAAATGGGGGCATATTTGTGGAAGAATTTTTCGGGTTTTTTTGAAAAACTGCTAAAAATCACTAGTTTTAGGTGGTTTTTAAGCTTCGCCGGAAACTTTTATATTTAGGGTAAGGTAAAAATGGCAAAATTTGGCAATTTTGGAGGTTTTTGTAGGAGGTCGGGATTTATGGGGGGGCTGGCTTATTTTTGCTGGGGGAGGGGATGGGTTGAGGTCTCCCCACTCGGCAATCTCCCCCTCCCCCATTCAAGCTTCCTCCATAAATTTCGACCTCCACCATAATCCAAAATTTCATCATTTTTATCCTAAATTTTCAAAAAATTTTCCGTCGCCGGATTTTTATCGAAATTTTAACTATATATTTTAGCTTAAAACACCTAAAATTAGTACTTTTTAGCGATGCTTGGCAGTTTTTACACAAAAAACGTAAAAAATTCCCAAATTTTTTTCAAAACTGCCCCATATGCTTCTATATATGTAATTATTACATAGTCGGCCTTGTGAAAGTGGGGAATGTACGTATCTTATGGGAATATATATATATTTGTTGTGTGGGTTGGTGTTGTGTTTCAGAACAAGGTGGCACCGCGTCGTCGCAAGTTCAAGGGCGGCCCGGGGGGTGTGGCTGCGGCCATGGCTGCCGGCGGGAGTACGAGCGGCGGAGCCTCCAACAAGGATCGCCTCTCCAGTCGGGCCTCCTCTCCCTCCCTGGAGGGGGCGGCCACCGCCACGACAACCAACACCAATACCAGTCGGACCCGGGGGGCCAGTAATCCCAGTCCTGCTTCTCAGACACCGGAATCTGGTGCGTACCTTCTGCTCTTATGTGTATGTCATGGGGAGCTCAGAGAGCCCCCCCACACATGATATGGGCTCAAACGAACCGTGAAATTGTTAATTTACCAAACCTAGTTAGCTATAAAGAGTTGAGTTTTGCATTTTTGAATTCTCCAGGCCAAGAGTTTTCATGTGATGTATTATCTATACCTAATGTTCCCCGGAAAATTGAACTTTGAAGAATTGACTTTTCTGACCACTTTATTTAGATGTGTGGGTTTTTTTCTGTTGCGTTCGTTTTACGTTTTGCTCCAAATATGTGTCCAACGAATAGCTTATGGTGACAACCTTTACCTATTATTATCATCTTGTTATCCATGCTGAACCTGTTCTCTATTATTTATTTTGGTCCAGTTCGACTTAGACTGTCCAATAAATGGATTTAGAATTCTTCGAGGTTCCAATATAGAAAATTGTTGAAAAATCCCCCAAAACAGCTATATATTTTTGGACATGTGGTGGTGCCCATATACAGTAAATCGATTTCGCTGAAAACGCTGAGCAGATCACCGAAACCGACTGATGTGACCCTTGTGTCATTGGTTCCTAGTCCAGCGTAATGGTTTAGATAAGTTAAAAGGTGGGGGGAACGTTGTATAGAAAAAGCCCAGAATCATGAATGTTCGGTACTTCAGTATCATAGGGGTTGCGGCAGCGACCCCTATAATATGTGTGAAAAGTGACTGGAGACAGTGTAAAATAAGCTGCGCAGAAGCTGCGCAAAATCCTGCGCAGATTTCATGCGCAAATTGTAGAGCACATCGAGTTTAGTATGTCTGTGAAGTTTCAGCCCCGTATCACTTACCGTTAAAAGTTGCGCCCCGGACCGGTTATGGCGGCGATGTTTTTTTTTCCGGTTTCTCCTATTTGATGGTTGTATTGTACATAATGTTCGCCGCTTTCACGTGATCTGCAGCGGAGGGCCAACCTAAAGGGCTATGGGGTCTAGTAGTACCCTCTAAAGAATTTAAGAATCACAACTTTTTTGCGCCGCAGCTGCGCCACAGCGCCGCAGTGGCGCCGCAAAGTCGGCTCATAGCGAAAAGTGACCATTTTTGTGGTCGTCGCTCAGGTCTAACGTTACGAGCTGGACCTGATTTCTTTTTATATTCAGAAATTACATATATTGAACTAACTTACGGTCCAGGTTGCGTTTCTCTATCACTTTCCTAGCGACCACAGTGGCCCGTCAAAAATGGCGAAAATTCGAAAAATGAAAAATCGAAATTTCTCGCTATCTATTTAACTTTGAACGCTCAAATCTTCCATACAATGGATTTCTGGCACGGGGAATCGATTCCCGCAGTCAGTTTTACCGTCAGACCCACCCATCTTGCTGGGCTGGTTCCACTTTGCCGTCGAGAGGGTCAAGTCGGAAACCGCTTCCTGGAGGTCCATAGTAGGCTCGACCTGGCCTCTCAAAACTTTGTGTATAGGTGTTTTCTGTTGCGCCCAGCTCATTCCCGGCATCATTTTTGCCGTCCGACGTACCTATTTTGCTGGGCTGGTTCCACTTTGCCGCCGGGAGGGTCAAATCGAAAACCACTTCCTGGAGGTCCATAGTAGGCTCTACGTGGCCTCTCAAAACTTTGTCTACAGGGGTTTTCTGGTGTGCCCAGCTCATTCCCGGTATCCGTTTTGCCGTCCGACGTGCATATATTGCTGGACTGGTTCTACTCTGCCGTTTGACGGGTCAGTCGGGTGGGAGGGTCAAATGGTCGAAAATAAAGTTTTTCAAAAGTGGTCAAATTTGGTATCAAATGAAAGCCCTAAGTGAGCTGAGCAACTTTTGTCATAGAACTGCGTACCCAAAGTGGCTGTAGAGTGCTGTGGTGGGGTGGGGTGGGGACTTAGGCGATTTTGGGTCAGAAATGAAATTTTTCAAAAGTGGTCAAATTTGGTACCAAATAAAAGCCCTAAGCGAGCTGAGCAACGTTTGTCATAGAACTGCATGCTCAAAGTGGCTGTAGAGTGCTGTGGTGGGGTGGGGTGGGGACTTAGGCGATTTTGGGTCAAAAATAAAATTTTTCAAAAGTGGTAAAATTTGATATCAAATGAAAGCCCTATGTGAGCTGAGCAACTTTTGTCATAGAACTGCATGCTCAAAGTGGCTGTAGAGTGCTGTGGTAGGGTGGGGTGGGGACTTAGGCGATTTTCGGTCAAAAATGAAATTTTTCAAAAGTGGTCAAATTTGGTACCAAATGAAAGCCCTAAGCGAGCTGAGCAACTTTTGTCATAGAACCGCATGCTCAAAGTGGCTGTAGAGTGCTGTGGTGGGGTGGGGTG
>JASAND010017593.1:0-32632 GCA_030248195.1 Trissonchulus latispiculum
ATCATAGGGGTCGCGGTAGCGACCCCTATAATATGAGTGAAAATGGTCGAATGACCGTGTAAAACAAGGCTGCGCAGAAGCTGCGCAGATTCCTGCGCAGATCCTGCGCAGATTATGTGCGCAAAAAATTGTACGTGTCGAGTTTAGTATGTGTGCGAAGTTTCATCCCCGTACCACTTTCCGTTAAAAAGTTGCGCCAAAAATCGCTTACGAGAGTGATGTTTTTTTTCCGGTTCTCCGCTTTGACGTCTGGTAAGGGGGTTTTGTAGCTTTAATAACAACAGATAGAAAAATTTTTGCCTATGAAAACCATATATATTCTTGGAGTACGCAACAAAAATAAGCCGATAGGCTAGTTTTTATGCCTCCCAGAGCCGGAAAAAATTTTTGGCGGGGGGCCAAAGTCGGCCAAAACGTTAAAATGGCCAAAAAGTATGCTTCAAAGGCGCCGTAATAAGTCAGACTGGGCTATATATGGGGCAATACTGCCTATATGGCTGAATAGGACACATATCAGGGTCGTTCAATTGCTATATGATTTTCCGGTCCTGAGCGTAATTTTTGGGTACTGGCCTGCCAAAGTTGGTGAATTTTGGGTCCAACTTTGAACTTAGTTTTTTCGCTTATTTTGCGACCTGGAAGCCTCAAATCTTGCATACAAAGGTTTTTGCGGACGGAGAATCGATTCCCGCTATCAGTTTTTCTGCCCGACTGACCCAAGTTGCTGGGCTGGTTCCACTTTGCCGTCTGGAGGGTCATGTCGGCAACCGTTTCCTGGAGGTCCATACTAGGCTCTACTTGGCCTCTCAAAACTTTCTCTATATGGGTTTTCTGGTGCGCCCAGCTCATATCCGGTGTCCGTTTTGCCGACCGACTCATCCATCTTGCTGGGCTGGTTCCACTTTGTCGTCTGGAGGGTCATGTCGGCAACCGTTTCCTGGAGGTCCATACTAGGCTCTACTTGGCCTCTCAAAACTTTCTCTATATGGGTTTTCTGGTGCGCCCAGCTCATTTCCGGTGTCCGTTTTGCTGTACAACGCACCCATTTTGCTGGGCTGGCTCCACTTGACCGTCAGAGGGGTCAGGTCGGTAAGGGGTCAGGTGGTCCAAAATGAAATTTTTCAAAAGTGGTCAAATTTGGTATCAAATGAAAGCCCTAAGTGAGCTGAGCAACTTTTGTCATAGAATTGCATGCTCAAAGTGCCTGTAGAGTGCTGTGGTGGGGTGGGGTGGGGACTTAGGCGATTTTCGGTCAAAAATGAAATTTTTAAAAAGTGGTCAAATTTGGTTCCAAATGAAAGCCCAAATGAAAGCCCAAATGAAAGCCCAAAGTGAGGTGAGCAACTTTTGTCATAGAATTGCATGCTCAAAGTGCCTGTAGAGTGCTGTGGTGGGGTGGGGTGGGGACTTAGGCGATTTTCGGTCAAAAATGAAATTTTTCAAAAGTGGTCAAATTTGGTACCAAGTGAAAGCCCTAAGTGAGGTGAGCAACTTTTGTCATAGAATTGCATGCTCAAAGTGCCTGTAGAGTGCTGCGGTGGGGTGGGGTGGGGACTTAGGCGATTTTCGGTCAAAAATGAAATGTTTCAAAAGTGGTCAAATTTGGTACCAAATGAAAGCCCTAAGTGAGCTGAGCAATTTTTATCATAGAATTGCATGCTCAAAGTGGCTGTAGAGTGCTGTGGTGGGGTGGGGACTTAGGCGATTTTGGGTCAAATATGAAATTTTCCAAAAGTGGTCAAAATAGTATCTGCTTGCGCATGGTGTTCGGAAATATATTATGTTGGTTCTTTTTTGCGCATACATATGTAAAAGAATGGAAAACAAGAACCAAAAATGCTCCTTCGTCGCATGTAAAATACATATGAGTACTCTCAGGCAGGTTGTACAAACACGGAAACTAGCCTGTAAAATGCATATGAGTGGCGTTGAGGTTGTAAATTAAGGAAAACAAGTTGCAACGGCTTAACATATGAGCCTGTCCTACAACGAGGCTCATATTGGCGTCACAGTAGCCTTCTTAAAGATCATCAGGTCATCATATTAAAGAAAAAACGAATGAATAGACATAACGTCATGTTAACATTGTGGCTTGAAAGAAATGGACAGAACGAAGTGAACTCCTCAACACCTCAAGTTTAACTGTACATGCAAGCTGATGTTTCCCGAAACACCGTGGCACCTACTATTTCCGGAAGCACTATAGTACACCTACTGTATTCTCGGAACACTATGCCACACTACTCTCACATACGTAATGCTTTCCCCACATGGCTCTGAGTCAGAGCGCAGAGTGGCATGCCGTATAATGCGTATGCACAGTGTCTCAGCGACAAGGTGTGTGAAGGACAATTTTGTAATGTAAAGCTTTACGTGCTATTTATATGAAGGTGAAATATCGACAAATTATATTATGACATACGTACGCCAATATGAGCCTCGTTGTAGGACAGGCTCATATGTTAAGCCGTTGCAACTTGTTTTCCTTAATTTACAACCTCAATGCCACTCATATGCATTTTGCAGGCTAGTTTCCGTGTTTGTACAACCTGCCTGAGAGTACTCATATGTATTTTACATGCGACGAAGGAGCATTTTTGGTTCTTGTAATTTCTGCTTTGATCTCACTCAAAATAATACAATGATGCATATTATATAGTAGTTTACCGTAGTTTTTAGGGCGGGAATTTGGTTTTATTTTTGTGTGCTGTTCCCTAGGCAAATGTTGCACTAAATTTTTTTTGGTTCCTACATATTTTTCTATTTTTTTCTAGATCTCTCCTACTAGGCCTGTCCATGAATCAGGAAGCGCAGAGTCTGCGGCTGCAACTGAATCAACTCTCCGGGGATCATAAGCATATCCTTCCCGTCCTAGAGACCTGTCTGCCCGGCCTTGCCCCGGTCACCTCCATTGCCCTGAGAGATAATGGTATTTGTAGTGGGTTTTTGGTCCTTTTTGTAGATTGCAGTGTTGTACAAGACCATCCTATTTTGAGGGGTCTGTTTTGGCATGACGTACGTAATAGGGCAGTTGGGGGGGCAACATGCTATTTTTGTTGCCTAACTTCACTGCTATGCTTGCGTTCTAAAGCTCGAAATAGACACAGATACGTGCACTAATGCTGCCTTTGTTTTTTTACAAATGAGCGTACCAGTTTGTGGGCAGCGGTGGAGGGTTGTGCTTAGCTTGCAGAAGATGTGTCACACTTATACTGGCAGAGCACATGGCGCTTGCCATGCTTTTAATTATTATGCATAGAGAAATAATGAAAATCGCCTGCCTGTAGTCACTAAAGACAAAGCCTTAGTCCGAAACAGGAGAGAGCCAATGTAACCGCGCCCATTGGCTCTCCCCTGTTTCGGACTAAGGCTTTGCCTTAGTGACTCCACTGGCTTTTTCCTACAGGGAGTAGGGGTGGAGGCGGGGCCCTCCCTAGAAATCGTCCCCCCCCCCCCCGACTTAGGTCGCCCCCCCAGAATTGCCCATCCAGAATTGGGGCCTTTCCCCCCAGAACTCTAAAGTGCCCGGAAAAATAGGGTTTTAATCGTAAAGTTTGAAAAACTTCCGATCTCGCCGGATTTTTAGGCATTTTTCAGCTGTTTTAGCAGCATAAAATAGCTATTTTTTAAACATTTTTTGAAAAGTTTTTGTCCCCCCCAGAAATCCGTTCCGGGGGACCGCCCCCCCCAGACTTCCCCCCTCCCACAGAAATTTTTTGCCTAGGAAAAAGCCAGCTGCAGGCAGGCGTTTTTCATTGTTTCTCTATGATTAATGCCTTGTATCCTTCGTGGATCCGCCTGCTAGCCCGCGTTTACCCAATTTTCTTGATCTTAATTATGCTTTTTGATTTTCTTGGACTTTTGTTTCTTTTTCTTTACTTTCATTTCTTTTCTTATTTTAGGTTTCGGCGATGACATGACCAGTATTATGTCGGCCGTTGGCCGTATGGCCAACCTTCGTAGTTTGGACATTGGCGGAAACAATTTCGCCGGAATGAAAGTGAAAACCCTCTCAGGCACCCTGGTGGAGCTGGTCAAAATTTTGAATGATGATGAAAAGGTTAGTGTGTACATAAGAATTTGAATTTTTATTTTAAATTTAAATACTTTAAAAGGATAGGGGAAAGGAAGATTTTGAGTATCATCACTTAGCGGATCCAGAATCTTGTGATGAGGGAAAGGGGCAGGGAGTCCCCCCCCCAGAAGGTGAAGAAATTTTTTAAATCTCAGTTTTTATTTTGAAGATCTAATTAAGTGTTTAGAAATATTGCCAATTTTTGAACATTTTCTGCGAAATTTTTGGATAATATATATACGTATACGTTCCAAGCCTTTTCGTCACACAAACTAATACTAGTACAAGAAGTAGAAAATTCCAGAAGATGACACGAAATTTTTCTGGTTTTGCCCTTCGTTAATTTTCTCCTTAATTCTTCTACCTTCATAATAGGTACTTAGGGGGGCGGTTGAAAACTGGCCCACCCTTTGAATTATCCCCTGGCTCTTGTGTTAGGGTTTCCTTTTTGATCAAAAATGGCGGCTGAACTTTATTTTGTAATCAAAAAGGCAGAGCTATGCTATACGTTTTCTGATGAAATTTAGTTTTCTTTTTTGTTTTTTTCCTGCGAGATACCTTTGACTATTCGTTGGGTTTTTTCTTCTTCCAGCAACTGGAAGAACTGAACCTATCCGGCTGTAAGCTGGGCCAAGACCTCTCGGCCGTCTTGAATGCCCTTGGGGTCTGTAGTCATCTGCGTCGGTTGGATATTGGCGGTAATTCGGTGAAGGATTTTGGCGCTCGCCTGTTGGCCAAAGCCCTCCAAGTGAACAGTTCCCTTGAAACGCTGGTGTTGGACAAAAATCATATCACTTACCTGGGCTATCAGGATATTGTGATGGCCCTGAAACAGTACGTACAGATTAGTGGGGTACTGTTTTTACTGTACTATTATTGTAACCACGGGTGAACAAGGGGGGAAAAGGGGTGGATTTCCCCCCTCCCCTTGGCGGTGTAGCTCACTAGGGGTCCAGAAATTGCTCCCACAAGGGTACGAAAATTGGCCACAAGGTATAAATAAATTGCCCAAAAAATAGGTTTTAGTACCAAAATTTGCAAAAATATTTCCGATTTCGCCGGGATTTTTCAATTAAAATCACAATTTTTCTTAAAAAAAGATGACGGTTTTTAGGAAACATTGATTTTTTGGAAAACGTTTTGCTTAAAATCGTTTTCAAAAATACCCATGGGGATATTGCTTCCACAAGGACAAGGGGTACCGAAATTTGCTTCCACAAGGGTCAGCGGAATTTGACCTTCAGTTCAGGTATGATGGTAACTGTATACTGAATGGTGAATGTGTATACTCCCATTGGGCTCTCTCCATTCCTGAACGTGAGGTCAAATTTCACTGACCCTTGTGGAAGCAATTTTTCCTATGAGTATTTTTGAAAGCGATTTTTAAGCGCTTTTTGCGGTTTTTTAACAATGAACAGCTATTTTTTAAGCAAAAAAACAATATTTTTCCAGCGTTTTTCATCAAAGAATTGTGACTACTTTAATGGGAAACTTTTTGGAAATTCTAGTCGAATCTTGAAACCTATTTTTTGGACAATTTTCTTAGTCCTTGAGGGAGCAATTTCTGGACCGACCCCTTGTGGGTGACTTCGCCGAGGGGGGAGGAAAATCCTCCCCCATTGTCCACCTGTAGCTCTTTCCTGTTTCGGACTAAGGCTTTGACTTAGTGACTGCAGATTGGCAGGCGTTTTTGATAATTTATTTAGGAGTAATGCTCTCTAGCTCAGGGTATTTTTAGGGTTTTTTTCGGGAGGGGGGGGGGGCTTCCCGCCGCTCCCCCCCCCCGGGCCCAGGGGGGAAAGAGTTTTTGCGAAATTGATCCAAAAAATGGTATTTGTTGGCGTATTTTGCATGGTGAACCGTAAAAAGTTGTCAAAAATGCTAGGATTTAAGCTAAGAATAGGTATACGAATCTCCGGCGACGACGGAAAATTTTTGAAAATTTGCCTATTTTGGCAAAAATTTGGGCCTCCAAGAAATCCCGGGGGGGAGCAAAAATCGCGGGGGGAAAGCAAAAATCCGGGGGGAAGGCATTTTTCGGGGGGGCCCGCCTCTCCCCCCTGTAAAAAATACCCAGTTTCTAATTTTATTTAAACAAAACATAATACTTAAACAAATTTCGAGTTACGCTGTTTTTCCATATACCCCTCGATATTTGAATGTTCGAATTTTTCCAGACAAACTGTCATTTCCTTTGCTATGATGATAGCATTTTTCCTACCGTTCTTTTTTGCAAATTTATCGCCCAGTTTTGTTTTCATTTTTTCAGGAATTATAGCCTGATCGATGTGCCGTATCCGGTTTCGGATGCTATGGAAGGATTCAGTAAGGAACGGGATAAAACGGAATCCGTGTTGGGCGAGGTAGGAAACAAAATCTACGTAGATTGGATTAGGATTTTGAGGTGGGGGGAATCCTAATTTTGGCCAAAATTCAGGAAATATATACAGCTTTGACATACGATAGGTGAATTTTGTTCCCCCCCAGACTTGGGTCGCGCCCCCCCCGCCCAGAATCGGCCCCCCAGGATTCGGGCCTTCCCCCCCCAGAACTTTAAAGTGCCCGGAAAAATAGGGTTTTGAGGGTAAATTTTTAAAAATTTTTCCGGCTTCGCCGGATTTTTACACATTTTTAAGCATTTTCTAGCTATTTTAAGCTTAAATTGGGGTTAAAAATAGTTCATATTTTAGCTCAGCAGCAAAAAATAGCTATTTTTTAAGCATTTTTGAAAATTTTTCTCCCCCCCCAGAAATCCGTGCCCCCCCCCCCAGACCTGGGGGGGGGACCGCCCCCCAGACTTCCCCCCCCCCCAGAAATTTTTGCCTAGGAAAAAGCCAATTTTTACCGGCTCTGAAGATCCGGGGATGAGCACCGGCACCCCTATGTCTCTGAGGCAGGAATAAAATAATCTCACTTTTTTGCACTTCCCCATCTTTTATTTTTGTCTAGAACAGTTAGTATTAAAGGTTTTTACCTTTTAAATTTTTTGACTTGTTAGTGTTGGCATCCCATACGTGCAGGGATGACTCTTGAGCTTTTTTTCTTTAATTTTTTCTGTAATTTTTTTATAATTATTTCATTTTTAAAATTTATGCTTCGCTTAGCTACGTACTGCGTATTGTAAACAGTAGAAACCATTTTTAATTAACTGAAGCTTTTTGTTAGCTAACGTTACTTGTGTACGCTTTGCACACATACACTTGTTTGGGTCTGAAAAAATAACTGCACAACGTCATTTTTTGTCGGTTTTTTGGTCAGTGAATAAGCTTTTTCCTGTGTGGGAGGTTTTCAAAATCATTTAAAGTGCAATTTGCAATTTCACGATATTTACGTGTGTATACGTAATTTTCATGCATTGTAAGCATATTGTACAATGCATGATTTCAGCACTTATACTATGGCGTTTGTATGTGTTAAGCTTATATAATGTAGGTTTTTCTACAGAAAAGCGTGTTTAGCTAAGCTTACGTATATGCGTGTGAGAAGTTGTAAGCTTGAGAAAATTTGTGAAGCATGCATAATACTATTACGTAATGCGCTTTTAGCTTGTCCGTTTGGGTTTTTTCATGTAAAATTGGATTTGAAATATAGCTTGCTTTCGAGCTGAATGTGTTTTTTATTTTCCCGTTAGAAAACATTTTTGCTTTTCTTAAGAAGTCTTAGCTTATTTTCTTCTTTGTGGTTCGTGCATTTTTGACTTAATGTAACTTTGTGAATTTCTTTATTTTAAAATTTAGGAAATATTTAGGAGACTTATTTATACTTTTTAAAGACTTTTTAAAAGTTGTGGGCTTTATACCCGCTGGAGCCTCGTTCACCAAAAATATTATCTAAGAATAATTCAGAAACACAATAACTCGCAAGAATTTAGATCTATAGATACGCAGCAAAAGATAAATTTTAAATTTTTTGTCTTTGCTATTCACAACAATTTGCGTCTGCCAAAATAGAGATAAAGCGACATTTAGGCTAATATGTTATGTAATTTGTAGCGGAACAAAATATCTTGATTATCGCACGTGGTTATTCTAGCTCCCTGTCTGAACATGTGTGTATTTTCAATTTGATACTGCTTTTAAAGCTAAAATAATTCTCCACAATAAAGTATGCTTTCTTTTCAATGCTTTTTGCAATATGATGTGCAGCTTGCTTGAGATTTATTTTTTCCTATAGTGTGTTTGCTTTCATGGCAGTTGTTTTTGTGCGTTTTCCAAGTCATAGGATAATTTTTTATTTTATTGTTGCATTCTGTAGTTTTATATACTACTAGAATGTGTTGTTTTTATTTCAGACGAAATAATATAAATACTTGTTGATTTTTACAAAATTATGGAATCTGCTTAATTAGCTCTTAACTGTCGAATTTTAATTTCACTTGAACAGTTTCTTTTTAAAATTAAGTCCGGTTTTGTTTTCAATTATATGTCTGTATTTCTTTATATTCTTCGTTTGAAGAATTAATTGTGTTATTGTAATTCAATTTTCGCCCCCTTGCCATATGGTCAACTTAAACTTTAAGGTTACTGCATTATTTGCCTTTTTTAAATTTTGTAATTTTAATTATATAACTGATGCTTCATATTTTTTCTACACTACTAATATTTGCATTTATAAACTGGTTTTTCTTTTTAGCTTTTTGTTGTATTTTTTATCTGTCAACTGTTGTTATTTATTTCTTTTTGTTTGCAGTTGGAACAATTGTTGTGGCGAAATCGCCGCTATCGACAGTCGCCTTGCGGTCTGGACTCAAACTTTCAGCATCAGTCTAGAATTCTTGCCGCCAACATTGAAGAGGTACAACTTTACTGTACTTTACTGAAATTATCGTGAGGTGGGGTTTGCATGAAAGGGCTTCTACCTCGGGGTTTATTCTACTGGCTGAGGTGCCCGTAAACAACCTCCCCCCAAAATCGCCCCCCCACCCCACCCCCCCAAGAGTGGATCCTCCTTTTGGCCTAAATCTTGCCCTAAAAATCGCTCAGACGGCCAAATTCTCCGGTTTTGGCGGTGGTTTTTTCACTGGCTTTTTGCCTATTTTAACCCTCAATCTGCTTATTTTTGCACTAAAATTTTTTTGCAAAACATTTTTCCACTTTTTCGTCGAATCATATAAAAATTACGCAATTTTTAGCATATTTTTAGAAAAATTAAAATTGCCCCCCCTCCAAATGGCTCGCCCCCAGTGGGGTCTCGAGAAGGTCTTGAAGTTCGAGACCGAACCCTACCTCCCGGCCCTCCTCCCAAAATAATAACAGCTTTTTCCGCTTTCTCCGAAATTTGGTTTTGCTGGCTTGGCCTTCCTCAATTTTTGGACTATAATTGTACGTACGTGAGTGAACATTTGGAAATCAATTGCTAAAAATTTTGAGTTTTCTATTGGTCCTAAACTGCGGCCGGAGTAAAGTCACTGACACCTTTAGCTCTGGATTTGTTCGAGTTCCATGCAATACTGTACTGATTCTTAAATAATTGAATTTTACGTTTCTTCTCGTCGTCGTCGTCGTAATGGGTGGTCGATCAGGATTCAGTCCTATACTCGGTGGGCTCCAATCAGCCCACTGCTACCAAGGAAGCGAAGAACTGTTTCTGGCTCTTCCCTGAGACAGGTTAGGTCAGGAGATGGGCCCAGCAGGGTCGTTCTCTGAATGGTTAATGCCGGGCACGAGAGCAGTATATGTTCAACCGTTTCTGGCACATCGTTGTGGCAGTGGGTACAGTTAGGGGAAGGGTGGTTCAGAGGGTCGATTGCATTTCGGTAAGAAGCCAAAACCCATGACTTCCCACTACGCATTTGGCTAAGGAGGACTCGATCTTCTCGGTTTAGGGACTGTTCCTTGGCCATAGGGACTGGACCCCTTGTACCAAAGATGGCTCTAGCTCTAGGGTGGGTGATGTTGGAATGCCACCTTCTGTTATATTCCCGCTTTATTGTGGCTTTGGCCGTGGAGATGTCTATCGGGATAGTGGCCTGGTGCAGTTTAGAACCGGAGGATGCCAAGCTATCCGCTGATTCGTTCCCGGGTAAACCAGAATGGCCCGGCACCCACTGAATCACAATTCTGATATCATTTAAGGCCCGCAGATTGCTCCAGACTTCCGACAGAGTTTCGCTGAAGCTTCCTCTGCTTCCGCTGTGAAGGAGGGTAACCACAGATCTGGAATCCGTACACAGCCGGACCACGGCACCGGGAGGGATTCTTTGCCTGTTGTTTCGGACCCACCCGAGGGCCACCGCTACAGCCGTCAACTCTGCTCTAAAACTTGAACAGAGTTGCCCTGCCGCAGCCGAGATCTCCACAGGTTCAGTTCCGTCTTCACAGGCCACATAAACTCCTCCGCTACCTCCGCAGGAGTTCCCGCCGTGGGCTGAACCGTCGGTCCAGATAGTTATTGGGGCAGCCGGTAGTTTGGCAAGGGTGGCTTCCGCAGCCAATTTCCGCACTGCTGATCACGGCTCACGCCGGCGGGTACGGGTTACAAGATCTGGGTGGGCTTCCACGGCGGCATACCGCTGGTCCGGGTGGATAGATTCTGCTGAGATTAGTTTCTCCCTTGGAAGTGTAGTCAGTCCACAGGCTGCAGTCGCTTCGGTTGCCACGGTTCTCCAAGACCGCTGTGATTTGAGGGTTCTGGCAGCCTTCGGTGGCACTGCGCAGATTTTGTATCTAGGATTATCTTAGGGGAGGCGGAGCGATCTTTCCAGTGCTATGGCCGCCAGCTGTTTTCCTCTCAGGGACAGGGGGATAAGGTTGGCTTCCAGTTGTAATATCTCCACGTTTCTTCTCTCTCTCTGGTGACTGAGGGTAATTTTTTATTTTTATTTTTGCTTCATCTATTTTCCTAATATTCGTTTCTTTCAGGAATTGCGTCGAGTGATCTACAGTGGTGAACGAGCCCTGTCGGATCACATTCTAAGACCGGATGATGCGCAACTGCTCAAAGAGTTGCTCAGTGATGCTGAAAAGGCCAAATTGGTAAAAAAACAGGAATTATTTGTCAATAACTGTCTAAACTGGAAAAAGAATTTTGAGATTTCCTTTCCCAGTGGTTTATTTGCCCTTCTTGAAACTAAACTAGTTTTGTCCTTAAAAAAGTCAACCCGCTTTTTAAATTTTAAATCAGTGTGTGTTTGCTAGCTATAGGTGTAAAAATGATTGCGTTTGCTTATCTTGTCTAGCGCACATTAATACCAAATCCAATTATGATGGGGTCTACCCTTCCCCTGCCTCCGACAAGGTGTTCTACCCCTCAAAATTTCTCTAAGAAATTTTTTCAAAAAATTGCTAAAAGTGGTAAAAATCGTTGTCTGCCCTTCGCCCGCTTAGACGAGAGGGTTCCCCCTTTTTTTCTTCTCCCTGATGGAGTCCTGGGCCTTTTCTAGGCGAGAAAAGTGGGGAGAAAGTGGGGAGGGGGAGTCCCCCCCCTCCATTAGTGGGGGGGGGAATCCAAAGTGGTCTAAAATCGCTAAAAATGCAGTAAAAAGCCTGTTTTCTACATATACTGCTATAACTATGCTAAAAAGTGCTCAAAAATTGAGTTTGAGTACCAAAATCGGAAGCGAAGCCGGAAAATTTTTGAAAATTTTGACCAAAAATCCTTAGAATTTGGCATTTTCTGGGCACCTTATGGTAAGTGGGAAAGGAGGTAAGAGGTAGGAGGGAAAGCTCAAGAAAGTGGGGGTGGGGCGGAGTGGGGGGGGAGGGGTCGAGTGGGGGGACCCAAAAAGTGGGGGCGCGCCCCCACCCGCAGTAAAAAAGCCCAGGAGTCTACACCCGTTTTTAGCGGTGGGGGGGGCAGTATTATTGACTTCGCCATTTTGTTTTAATTTTAACTTAAACAATTTTTTTATTATCATTGTTCTATGCTTGTATCCTTTTTTTTACATTATAGCGTTCAATTTTTTTAAATTTTTTCTTTCTTTTTTTACAGCTGATTGGCCAACTGCACTCCCTGTGTCAGGCGGACGATTTTCTAGACCGCTTGCTGGTGGAATTTTCTCCACGCCTAAAACAGTCAATGGAGGACGTCCTACGGGTACGGTTTGGTTTTCTGTCAGGAAAGTTTGTGTTTTTTGTTCAGAAAAATCTGTGTATGGTTTTCTAACCTCATTTTTCATAAACGTTATCCACTGTCTTCATGACAGTTGGAGATAGTGCATAGCTGAGTATAATTCAAAACAAAAATTGAGTGCTTTTTTAAGGTCAACGCGCCCACCTTTTTGGTGAATTTGACAATTTGTGTGCGCATTATTGGGTTGCCGCTTTTTACACAAAAAGGCAACCCTTTCATCTGGGTATGTCCGTTTATTGTGTTGCCCACTTTTCCAAGGGAATGGGCAACACTTTGTTATTGGTCTGTGCTTATTATTATTGTGTTGCCCACTTTTCCAAAGGAGGGCAACACCTTGTTATTGGTCTGTGCTTATTATTATTATTATCCGTCTGTCCCCCCCCTAGATCTCGAGATTGGGAAGGGGTACATGGGTGGTTGATACCTCATTTGAAAGCCCTTGTCCAGGAGGTTGGTCGGCCGCGTGGGCAGTCCGATACTTTCCGGATTCCGGGATTTCGAATTCCGGATTTTAAAAAAATGGTAAGGGGGGACCAAGGGAAACGTAAAAATTTTTTGTCTCCGATTTTGCTTAAAAGTTGGTCATAGGGTAATTCGACCACACTGATTTCGAAACTGAAATCGAAATTTCCGGAAATTTTACGGATTTCGAGATATTGGACCCGGAAAATTCCGGATTTTGAAAAATTTCTCCAAAAGTGGTCGATATGGTACTCAAATGAAAGAGCTCGTCGAGTTGAACAACTTTCCTTCTTGCGACATTTTCCTAAAACGCGCCTAGCGAAAGTTATGGCCGAAAAACTGAAAATCCGGGAATTCACGAAAAGCCTGATTTTGGGTTGAAAAATTTTTTGTCTCCGATTTCACTCAAAAGTTGGTCATAGGGTAAGTCGACCACGCTGATTTCGAAACTGAAGCCGAAATTTCCCGAAAATTTACGGATTTCGAGATATTTGTTCCGGAAAATTCCGGATTTTGAAAAATTTCTCTGAAAGTGGTCGATATGGTGCTCAAACGAAAGAGTTCGTCGAGCTGAGCAACTTTTCTTCTTGCGACATTTTCTGAAAATGCGTCTAGCGAAAGTTATGGCAGACAAATAAACAGAAAAATCTGTTGTGGGCAACACATTCTTGCAGTAGCGCTAGTTATTGGGTTGTCGCATTTTTTTCAAAAAAAGACAACCCTTTGTTATGGGTATGTTTCTTTATTTATTATATCGGTAAACAATCTTGTCCCCCCCCTTTTTCTCGAGACTGGCTGGACCGATCGGGCTGAAATTATCACCATAGTTGAAGGGTGACCTGAAGTGGTACCGGAAGTGGGGGTAGCCCGATACCTCCCGGATTCCGGGAATGGCGGCTCCCGGAATTTTTAAAAATGGTAAGGGGGGACCAAGGGAAACGTAAAAATTTTTTGTCTCCGATTTTGCTTAAAAGTTGGTCATAGGGTAAGTCGACCACGCTGATTTCGAAACTGAAATCGAAAATTCCGGAAAATTTACGGATTTCGAGATATTCGCCCCGGAAAATTTCGGATTTTTAAAAATTTCTCCAAAAGTGGTCGATATGATACTCAAATGAAAGAGCTCGTCGAGCTGAACAACTTTCCTTCTTGCGACATTTTCCGGAAATGAGTCTAGTAAAAGTTATGGCCGAAAAACTGAAAATCCGGGAATTCACGAAAACCCGGATTTTGGACTTAAAAATTTTTTGTCTCGGATTTTGCTTAAAAGTTGGTCATAGGGTAAGTCGGTGGTGCTGATTTCGAATCTGAAAATGAAATTCCCGGAAAATTCGCGGATTTCGAGATATTAGGCCCGGAAAATTCCGGATTTTGAAACATTTTTCGGAAAGTGGTCGATATGGTACACAAATGAAAGAACTCGTCGAGCTGAGCAACTTTCCTTCTTGCGACATGTTCCGGAAATGCGTACAGCGAAAATTACAGCGGAAAAACTGAAAATCCGGGAATTCCCGGAAAAACCGGAATTTTAAAAATTGTCCTAAAAGTTGTCAATATGGTACTTATTCGAAAGATCTCAGCGAGTAGGGAAAAAGTTGTGATAGGGCCAAAGTCTGAAAATGTTCCGAAACTGAGTTTGAGCCCGAGCCAATATAAGCACAGAGGAATAAGAGGAAAATGCGCGACAACCCGTTGATGCCGGTAGGATTTATTATTATTATTATTATTATTATCCGTCTGTCCCCCCCCTAGATCTCGAGATTGGGAAGGGGTACAGGGGTGGTTGATACCTCATTTTGAAGATATTCACTTGGACGTTGGATCCTCAGTTGGGCAGTCCGATACCTTCCGGATTCCGGGAATGGCGAATCCCGGAATTTTTCGGTTGGTAAGGGGGGACCAAGGCGAAATTTCAAAATCCAAAATTTGGTCAAAAATTTTTTGTCTCCGATTTCGCTCAAAAGTTGGTCATAGGGTAACTCGACCACGCTGATTTCGAAACTGAAATCGAAATTTCCGGAAAATTTACGGATTTCGAGATATTCGACCCGGAAAATTCCGGATTTTGAAAAATTTCTCCAAAAGTGGTCGATATGGTACTCAAATGAAAGATCTCGTCGAGCTGAGCAACTTTTCTTCTTGCGACATTTTCCGAAAATGCGTCTAGCGAAAGTTATGTCCGAAAAACTGAAAATCCGGGAATTCACGAAAATCCGGATTTTGGGTCGAAAAATTTTTTGTCTCCGATTTCGCTCAAACGTTGGTCATAGGGTAACTTGACCACGCTGATTTCGAAACTGAAATCGAAAGTTCCGGAAAATTTCCGGATTTCGAGATATTCGACCCGGAAAATTCCGGATTTTGAAAAATTTCTCTGAAAGTGGTCGATATGGTGCTCAAACGAAAGAGTTCGTCGAGCTGAGCAACTTTCCTTCTTGCAACAATTTCTGAAAATTATGGCGAAAGTTATGGCAGAAAAATAAACAGAAAAACCTATCGTGGGCAACACATTCTTGCAGTAGCGCTAGTTTATTATTCATCTCGTTACCACACCCTGTCCCCCCCCTCTATCTCGAGATTGGAAAGGGGTAGAGAGGTGATTGATACCTCATTTTAAAGGTCTTGACTTGAACTGCTCCCGGAAGCGCGGGGAGCCCCGGGGGAGCAGAGGTGCTCCCGGAGCACCCCCGTGAGTAAAAATGAGTAAAATAAAAAAGTTGTCCAAATGAGCTAATTTTGGTATCATTCGAAAGCTCTCGGTGAGTAATGAAAAAGTTGTAATAGGGTCAAGGCCTGAAAATGCACCCATTTTGAGTTATGAGGCCGAAAATGGTCAAAAATGGCCAAAAACGGCCAAAATGGCTCAAAATTGAAAGTTCTAGGATCGGGCTCATGTCGGTGTCATTCGAAAGCTCTCGGTGAGTAATGAAAAAGTTGTAATTGGGTCAAGGCCTGAAAATGCACTCATTTTGAGTTATGAGGCGAAAAATAATAAAAAATGGCCAAAAACGGCCAAAATGGCTCAAAATTGAAAGTTCTAGGATCGGGCTCATGTCGGTGTCATTCGAAAGCTCTCGTTGAGTAGATGAAAAGTTGTAATAGTGCCAACACACCAAAATATAGGAAAAATGAGTTACGGAGCTTCAAAGTAGTCAAAAATGGGCAAAATCGACCGAAATGACCAAAAATCGAAACAACTCTAAATATGGTCAATATGGTACTCTAATGAGAGCTCTCGATACGGGCTACACGAATCAGACAATACTGGGTCTCAAAGGTGCCTCTTTTCGGAGATATAACCATATATAAACGGAAAATGCCGCGGCAACCCATTCTCGCTACTTCGCTTGTTATTATTATAGCAACTTTGTAGCAACTAAATGACCTTTTGGCCTAAAAGCTTTTCCGGCCTGTCCTATGTTGTGTGTATGAGTTGGTCGTTTTTGAAACGTATTATTTTTGTCTTGTGTTTTTTAGCAAAATCTAAACGGAATGCTTAGCCTGGTTAGAAACTGCCAGCAGCATATCACATTTACAATGGTATGGTATATTGCACTGATTTTGGTGGTCCAAAAATCGCTGTTTTGTCTCTCATTAGTCTTAAATTGTGTTTGAAATTAAATTAATTTAAAATCTTTAGAAATAAGCAAGAAAAGCGATATTTTGTAAAGGACATATTGCGTAAATAAATTTCCTTTAGTAGTGTCCTTTCATAAGAGGGGAAAACTTGACACAAGGAGACAGACTATTTTTGATTTGAATAAGTGTGTCTGTTTTCATGAGAGTATCTTCTTGGACAAACCTTATTTTATTACATAATTTTTTATTTTATACCCTCCCAGCTTGTGTCTTTGAAAATTATTTTTGTTTATGTATGTTTTGGATTTCCCGTTTTTTTCCAGCAAAACGGCGAATTGATAGGCGATCAAGTGGAGACGCGAATGCAGTCTGAATTGGAAAGTGTAACGGAAGAATTTCACAGCAAACTAAAACATCAGTATAGGTTAGTTTGGGTGGTTATTAAGTAAAATAATATAAATAAAAATAAATTAAAATATTTTTTCTGACGAAGGGTTCTCTAGGGGCAGGGCAGTTGGGGGGAGGGGGAGGGAGCTTTTTAAAATTTGATAAAAATTAAAACCTGTTCTATTTTTGTTGCATCCACTGAAAAGATGTTTATTGGTAAAGATTAGGTTTAACAATTTCTACAACGCCGAAAATTTTGGAAAATGTGTCCTTCTGTGCCATTTTATTCAGGACTTTCTGATGCCAAAAGGGAGACTTACCCACCTTTTGAGGGACCTAACCCCAGGGTATTTTTTAAGGGATTTTTTCTGGAGGGACGCATCCTGGAGGTCTCAGGGGCGGAGATATTTGCAAAAATGAGGCCGATATCGGTGTATTTTGAACGATTGGAGAAACACTAAAAATTCTCAAAAATGGCTGGATTTTGGTTAAACATCGACATTTTCAGGTAGAACTCTCTGGAAAATTATTGAAAATTTGCCTGTTTTGGCAAAAAGTTGGTCACGCAAAATCTACGGGGGTAGAGAGGCAAAAATCCCTGAGAGGGGACCGATTTCGGGGGATGGGTAATTTCGGGGTGGCTCAGCCAGCCCCCCTCATCCCGGTAAAAATACCGTGGTACCCCCCACCAGCTAAATAACCCAAGTATTGCCTACCGCAGGCCTGTTGCGGTTCCTTTTTTCCTCTTATTTCCTTTATTTGAGACCTTCCTTTTATTTCCTTTTTTTCTGGCTAACTACAAAAAGTCTGGGAATTTACAAAACTTCTTAGCAAAATTAACGTTTTTGCCTACATTTTTTCTAAA
The DNA here is from genome assembly GCA_030248195.1 of Trissonchulus latispiculum. Lineage (NCBI taxonomy): Eukaryota > Metazoa > Nematoda > Enoplea > Enoplida > Ironidae > Trissonchulus > Trissonchulus latispiculum. The sequence continues at coordinate 17,439 of JASAND010017593.1, forward strand.
ATTTCCGGTTTCGCCGGGATGTGATTGTAAGGATTTTAATTTCAAGGTTGGTTTTACATTTCGGACGTATTTAATAATAACTTGAATAGTGTAGTTCTCGTTTTAAAAATATTCTCTAAAATAGTTTACTAGGACAGCATGTTTTCTTTATGAATGCGAGCTTATTTATATTACAGCTTAAAAGTGGAATGTATTTATTAGCAATACGGAATTTGATAGGAGGACCTGGACTAACCTGGACCGGTTCTAATTAGTTTTGTCGTTTAAGATTCTGGAATAGTGAAAATTTCTGGAGCTAAAATTGTTTAAGCAAAATAGGTTTCTGCTATTTCAGTTTTAGTTCTCTTTCTCTTTTCTCACTTTTCTCAATTTTATCGACTACGTTCCCACCTAGGGTTGGATTTTGCAGAAACATCATTGCAGTAGAAACTACTAGGGATGCACCGGGGCCAGGACCCGCTTCCGACCCCGACCCCGGTTCTAAAAATTTGAAGAATTTGGGAAATTTTGGCAATTTTTGACCAAAAATTTCAAAGTTTCGAGAGGTCCAAGTGTTTACAAATCGTATGTTTTCTCGCCGATAACGTTAATGTCTGTATATTAGGCGTTATTTATTACAAAATTGGAATTTTTAAGAAATTTTTGAAAATTTTCAATTTAGAACCCCAATTTCCAGGCCCCCTCCCCGGTATATAGTAGTGGCCCCGGTGCATCTCTGGAAAAACTACTTTAAAAGAACATAGCTTCAATGTTGCTCTTGAAGTGCCAGGCATGCTATTTTCCGTTACGTAAATCTGGACCATTTTATTTCTCAAAAAATTTTGGAATTTCGAACATTTTTCAGCACTTAATTTTTTCCAAATTTTCCAACTTATAAAAATCTAAAAAGTCCACCTCTGTCTAGTCCCTGTCCACTATAAGTCTGTGTATATATGCATAAATGTTTACAGGCGGCAGTACAAATTTCAGGAGCCATTTTCAGATGTTAATGTAAAATGAAAATTCGCTCGGCTTCATCGAATCTATCCGATCAGATTAAATTTTTAGGGAAAAATAATATGAAATGCGTTAGCGTAGTATCAAGAAAATAGCCATTTAAGTTTGTTATTTTTGCCAGTTTTCACCGGGAAAATTCCTTTTTTTCCTTTTTTTCTATTTCAAAATTCCTTTTTATTCCTTTTTTCTCAGAAAGGCCGTGCAACAGCGCCTATGCCATATGCAGTGCTGCCATTTTATTTTTAATCTTGTATTATGTAGGGGCGCGATAGCGCCCCTACATAATATGGGTATAAAGGCGTCTGCGCGGCCCTCTGGAGACAGTGTTGGCCTGGTGCCAGCTAATTAGAGGTCCGGGAGGGATAAAAATGTTACCATCGTAAAGTACTCGAGTAGTACTACAAGTACCACCATACTTTGGTTAAAATTCCGAACTTCGAAATTTTGCACTAGGCTGGAGTTACCGTGCGTTTGTTTTTTTCTCGGTTAATAACGCTTTTCGGAAGTGCTTATGTCAGCGCAGTGTTGGAACGTTATGGGCATTTTGGTCCTATACTACTATTATATGTTGGTAGGCAGGGTCCTCCCATGCAACCTTTTTTGGTCAGTTTGGCACACTGCCAATTTTGGCTCTGTGCCAAGACCCCAAAATCGGACTTTCGCTATTTTGGCACTTCGGTTGTGATCGACTTTTTTTCACAGGTTAGCAGCTAGATCGGTTTGGTTTGTTTTATTTGAATATTTCGGACTATGCGCGGAATGTAACGAGGGGGATTTTTTAATTTCGCTCTGTAGCTTTCAGGAGATGGGCCCAAACTTTGCATTTTTTCACCTGTTTTCGCGAAAAGTCCTCGCCCAGGGTCAAAGTAGGGAAAACTCACTATAAACAGCATTTTTCCGCGTTTTGGCTCGGGGCGTATATAGTAAATCGACTACGCTCGTTTCATTGAGCATATTGCCGAAATCGAGGGAAGTGACCAGTGGTCACTACGGTCTATGGCGCTATTGACCAGTGGTCAAACCCCTTAAAACGGCGTTTTTCGGAGTTTTGGTGGGGGGCACATATAGTAAATCGACTACACTCGTTTCAATGGGCATATTGCCGAAATCGAGGGAAGTGACCAGTGGTCACTACGGTCTATGGCCCTATTGGCCAGTGGTCAAACCCCTGTTTTCGGCCCTCTGGCGGTACCCATATAGTAAATCCGTGTCGCTGAACACGATGGGCATACTGTCGAAGTCTTTGGAGAGGCGAAAAAGTTTTCTCCTTATACCACCCACAAACAGAGGTTGCAGCGGCCAAAGCTTAGGGCGGGGGTGATAATTCAGTTTTACTATATATTTATATATATAATCACTTTTCTGCTCTACCTACGGCACTGTTCAAGCTCCTTGTATCCATTGCTGCATTGCTGGAAAGGGATCCTTTAAAATGAAAGCAGGACAAGTAATAAAAATGCTCCTCCGGAGCATGAAAAAGTAATATGGGTGGTGGTGAGGTTGTAAAATCAAGAGAGGACTAGTCTTAAAAATGCTTAATATGGGGGCTAGGTTCAAAAAAAGAACAGGACTAGGTTGTGGGCGAATTAATATGGGCACAGCTTCACCGAGCAACCCATATTCGCGGGCTTTCACGCTTCGCCATGGCGATTGTCATATACAATGCCATTATTGTCAGTCAATAATAACAATTCCAGCAGTTAAACAATCGCTGCAAGTTGCTTGCTTATATATACGTAAACTATATAATAATTTGGTTGTGCTGGACTACGGCAAGCAACTAGAAAGAACCAAGGCTATGATTGTAACGCTAACGGTTCAATAGAAATAGAAGATCGTCGGAGAGAGTCCTGAGATTATTGTTGAAATATAGAATTTTCTTATCAATGGTTAAAATGCACAGTAAATATTGAGAGTTTATCGAAAGAAATGTTTGCTTCCGCTAAAACTCGTTTATCATAGTTGTATATTATTTACGCACCGTAACTAAAACTGAACACTGGTATATATATACATATGTAATACGTATGTATATAACTTTTTCAGTCCGCGAATATGGGTTGCTCGGCGAAGCTGTGCCCATATTAATTCGCCCACAACCTAGTCCTCGTCTTTTTTTGAACCTAGCCCCCATATTCTGGGGTTTTTCTAGGCAAAAATAAGTGGGGGGGACGAGTGGGGGGGGGACGCCCCCACCCAATAGTGGGGGGGGGAGGTCCAAAAGTGGGGGGGTGGGTATAAAATGGGCTAAAAATGCCAAAAATACAGTATAAAAAGCCTGTTTTCTACATATACTGCTATAACTAAGCTTAAAAGTGCTCAAAAATTGAGTTTTAGCACCAAAATAGACCATTTTTGACGAAAAAATTCCGGCGAAGCCGGAAAATTTTTGAAAATTTTGACCAAAAATCCTAAAAATTTGACATTTTCTGGGCACCTTAGGGTGAGTGGGGGTGGAATACCAAAAAAGTGGGGAGGAGAACGAGTGGGGGGGGGGAAGAGGTCGAGTGGGAGGGAACCCAAAAAGTGGGGGGGGGGGGCCCCCCCACCCCCCCAGTAAAAAAACCCCAGATATTAAGCATTGTTAAGACTAGTCCTCTCTTGATTTTACAACCTCACCACCACCCATATTACTTTTTCATGCTCCGGAGGAGCATTTTTATTACTTGTTTTATTATTTCTATCTATTTACATGTTTTATTTTTGGATTTTCACTTTCAGGTCTTTTTTATTTGTTTGTTTATTTAGCATGATGAATTTTTCTATGATCAGTGCCACCGTGGAACGCGTCGTTCAGGAATTGGTCTCTGAAATCACCGTTATGACCAAGAAGATGGTTTGTTTTAATAGGCTATTTTTAGTAGTTTTTTATGTTATATTTTATTTTATGTAGGATTGTTTCTAATTGTGGATGTTGTTATGTACGTCTTCGCCAAAATTCACAGACATTATCACTGGGATTCGAATAATTCCGGTTGCTGTACCCGTCTCTAAGGCCCTATTTCTTTATAGATTAAACGGATTAAAATTTAATCCAGCGATTTGATCCAGCCAGTTTAACGGATTAAATCTTGTTTCTTTAATGCACATAGGATTAAAATATTAATCTAATCCTGTTTCTTTATTCTCACTTCGGATTAAAACAGGGCAGAGTTATTTTTAATCCGACCTTCTTAGTCGCTGTTTCTTTAAAGATTAATTTTCATCCGTTTAATCCGCCGCCTGCATTTTCAACTAGTTTTTCATCCTCGTGCAGCTACGCGAATTAAACGGATTATAAAGTTGGCGGATTAAATTTAATCACTGTTTCGTGGATTAAAACTTTTAATCGCTGTCTCTTTAATCGCGGATTATGTGGATTAAAATCAACTCGTTTAGTCCGGATTAAAAATCGTCGGATTAAACGAGTTAATCTTAATCCGTTTAATCCAGCATTAAAGAAACAGCAATTAAAATTTAAAATCCGGCTGATTTATAATCCGTTTAATCTGACCATTTTAATCTTTAAAGAAATAGGCCCTAAGTTTTTCATTACTGGATTTCAAATGTGAATAGGTTGGTAGTTTAATTTTTATTTTTTAATTTTTTAGATTAAACGATTTACGTAGTTTCTAATTTTTCTAATTTTTCCTTCTTTGTTTTGCAGACAGAGCATGCCAAGTCCAGTTCCATTAGCAGTCTGGGAAGTGGGGAGACCAGAATGTCTGCTTCGGATACTCCAAAGGTTTGACTTGACAGATGACATTTCTTTTGTCCAAAATTGGGGGGGGGGAGGGGGACTTGGAAAGGGGGGGGCACTATTTTGAAAGAATGCATACACAGAGCCTAACCATTAGCTGTATAAACGTTTGGCAAATTTTGGCATTCACGGAAAAAAGGTTAAAAAACTATTATGTTTTGTGTTTTAAGCTAGAATAATAGAAAGAAACATTGGTTGGAGTGTTTGGCAAAAAATAAATTATTAAATTGTTTTGGGCTTGTGGACTAAGCTGAATCTTCGGGGACTTTTTGTTGGAGCCCCCCCTCCACGTGCGGGGTTAGCCCCGTGTCCTAAGAGAAAGTGTTAAATTAAAATACTTCCCCCCCCCCTAGTTTGCAGTTTAAAATGATGTTGATTAGTAATTTAATTAAAGCTTCTGGTATATACTTTGTCTAGGATGCTGATCTGTTTTTGACTAGGAATGTTTCAATGGAAGTATTTTCACTGTACAAAATTATTTCCATGATTTTTGCCCTAAATTGTTTTTGTATTGTTTTGTCCGTTTTCTAGAGTAAACGAAAGCTGAAATTGTTCAGTCGAAATACCCGGCCCAAGTCAATTGTTGGTAAGTATATACAGGTTAGCTGTTTCTGTACGATTCTTTTTTCCTGAGCTTTAATTTATTGGTGATGGTACATAATCAAGAATCAGAAGCATTGCGCTACAGCTTTTGGGGTGCTTTTTCGTGAATTTCTTAGTTCATATTAACACTGTTTTTGGAAGTGTGTTTCTTGGTGCCACAGGCTTGGGAGGGGCCCGTTTTTTACAAGTTTGGTCTTTCTTGTGAATGTGTAGGAGAATAAACCGGTTAGTTACTATTAAACTTTGTTTTCTATACGATAATCTGTTATTATAAGGTAGCCTGTAACGTTATCCACGAGTGGGGTCCATCCATACTTTTGCTTTATTTCCCTCTTGTCCAGTCTTTTTTCTGTACTTTTTTTCCCTATGCTCCTGTGTCCATAATTATTGTCCCTGGCTTTAACTGTTAATATAGATTATTTTAGTGTGTGCTTTTCTACCTATTTTTTATCTTCTTTCTTATTTTTTACCTGTCTTCTAGATGGTAACAATTGTGAGACTGGCTCGAATTATTCGGATCACGGAGATGCCGATTCTTCAGGTATATTCTTGGGGATATTTTCTGACAGATTTTACGAATTTTTTCCCAGGATAAAATTTTTGATTTTCAATTTAGCAAATGCATGCGTAGACTTGAAAATTAATTTCTTCAAAAAAAATACAAAATTTGTTTGGCATTTCAAATGCGTGCACAGTCCTGCGAATTTACAACGTTTTTTATTTGTTTGCTATCTGAATTAATGAAAACTAATGTCCCGGCTATTTTTGGTAGATTATTTTTTCGACTATATTGATGTTTAAACTTTGAAGTTTTATTGCACAGATGTGTGTATGTAATGTTTGACGTTGTTTATGCTTAGTATGGGACTGTATTAGGCCCGATTGCTATGACCACTCACTGGCACTGGTTAAAGAATGAAAGAAGAAAGTTGGACACCACCAGGCGATCGAAAAAATCGGTCACCTGGTGGGACTCGAACCCAGGGTCTCCTGGGGCCGGTTCCATAAAACTTTGCGAGTACTAGACTCGACAACTAGACTCATGCTAGTTGTCGAGTCTAGTGCCTCAAGTGTACCATAAAACTCTGGTAGTCGAGTAGCTACTAGCACTCGACGTGCGAATGTAGCTTCTCACAAGTTTGAACACTAGTAGACCAATCGGGTTTCATAACACTTTCGTCTTGCCTTGCTAGTACGCTACTAGCATCCGTCTAGTTCTCTAGTCTATTTTGACTAGAGAAGTGATAATGAAAGTTTGATAACTTTTTCATTTTTTATCAAAATAGACTCAAAATCAAGAGACGCACATTTTTGAATCTTTTTTCGAATGTCTGCAATTTTTACAAAGTTTCACCGAGATTTCAATTTTCTGCGATTTTTTACATGATTATGGTTATTTTCTGGAGAACTCGTACTCGCAGTGTTAGTCCTCGCACTAGCACTGCTAGTTTGTCGAGTCGCCGCACTCGCATAGCTAATTTCGTCGAGTCAAGCGAAAAGTTTTATGGTACACTTGACTCGACGAGTAGCATTGCGAGTTCTCGCATGCCAGTACCAGCATGCGAGTCAAAGTTTTATGGAACCGGCCCCTGGTTAACGCGTAACCGCAACCTAGCTAACTGAGCCACAGGTGCTTCAGTGGAATTGAGCTTTCAACTGGAATTCTAATCCAATGTGTACAACTTTCAGCGCACAAATATTATACCTGATACCTTTACAGAAAGCATATATACATAACTCAATAATATTTATTTATTTTTTCTAATGATTTTATTTTGTGATTTTTGCTTTTTGCTAGGTGAAGCCATCACTCCAGCTAGCCTGAGCAGTTTTGAAAGTTCTATGGAAGTTAGCCAAGAAGGTATGTATGCAGGATATTTTTTACGGAGGGGGCGGAAAGCCGACCCCCGACATTGACCTCCCCCCGAAAATACCTTCCCCCCGAAAATGCGTTCCTCTCCCCGAAATCGCACCCTCCCGGGATTTTTGCTCCCTCCCCCGGGAGTTTTTAAGAGCCCAAGTTTTTGCCAAAAATAGGCAAATTTTCAAAAATGTTCCGGCTTTGCCGGAGATTTTTTCGTAAAAATGGTTATTTTTAGCTTAAACCCTGGCATTTTTGAGAACTTTTTGCTTTTCTACGTGCAAATACGCCAAAAATGCCAATTTTTGGCTCATTTTTTGGAGAAAATCGCCCGAACATTGCTTTCGCCCCCTTTCCCCGGAATTCCCCCCCCCAAGGGCCCGGGCGGGGGGGGCCTGCCGGGAAAAAATTCATAAAAATACCCTGGTATGTATGTATATATACATACCATATGTATGTATGTTTGTTTGTGCTGTGTGAAAAACATAGGAGTACTTTTTCTCAATACTGACTTCGAGTTTTCTGTATTTTAATGATTTAGACTTGACATTTTGAAAGCCGATTTTATGGGCCTCATGTAATGTTTGTTGAAGTAGAAAAGTACACTGAAAACAACATCATAAAAATAAGCAGCCCAAATTAACTTGAAGTTGTTCGTGGTGAATCGTATAGATGCGATAATGTGCCGCAAAACGTGTGTCAATTTAACAGGTCACAATTTTGGCAAGGGAGATATTTGGGGCGGGGGGGGGCGTATGTTGAGTAACCAACCCTTTCTTGAGTAGACTATTAGCAAACAATGGAGTCTGAATGTTTGGTTTTGGGGGTTTTGAAGGGGGGGGGCCCCTAGGAAGGCGGAATTGGGAGGTGCGGCGAGCCCAAGATATAAATATACCTAAATTTTTAGCAAAAAATTAGCATTTTTAAAGTGAAAATGTTAAAAAATCGCTGTTTTTAAGCTGAAAATAACCTTATAATTCCATAAATTAGCTACAAATTGGGAAAATTTTTGAAAATTTGATCTCAAAAACTTAGTTTTTTAACACTTTTGGGCGTCCCCCAAAACGTGGGTGGGGGCTTGCCGAAAAGTGGGGGGGGGGCTGAAAGTGGGGGGGGGCTCCAAAAAGTGGAGGGGGAACCGAAATGTGGGGCGCCCCCCAACTTGTAAACAATACCAGGAATATAAAATCAGTCCCCGCAGACTAGACGGACTTTAAGGATGGTTAATACAGTTTCTGAACCCTTAAATTTTAATTTAATGACAAATTTGTATATTTAAAATTATTTTCAGAGTTTTATATTTTCATTAAATTTTCATATTTTGAAAAATTAGCCAAAATAATTTTTGAAAAATGTCTAACAATTTTTTAATTTTAACTAGTACTACATAATGTTTATGATACAATGAGAAACAGTTACGTTATTTGGTAAATTTTATGTAAAAAATGTACAACAGCCTTGGTTTTTTCTCGTGGCTGACTTTTTGTTTTTTATTACAGGAGAGCTTGACGGTGGCCCCCTGTCTCCGCCCCGACTGCGGCATCTTCAAAGGGGCCGGCCTAGACCACCCAAGAAGCATGCCCTCAGTACGGTGATTGTCACGCCTGACGCCACGACGAGTGATCTCTCCAAAGGATTGGATCATTTTTTCACGGATCAAAAAACACCCACTTCCGCAATGTATGTTCCGCAATTTGGGTTTGTTTTGGGGGGGGGGGGTTGAGAGAGGCAGTAATTTTTGCTTACTTTTTGCTCTGTTTTTTATGAAAAACTGGCTTGAAAATTATTTATATTTTAATAATATTTCTTTTCATTTCTCTAGGGTTTTTCTCCTCCCGTTTTTCTTGTTTCAGCCCATCAGAGGACACTCCAACGGCAACTCCAACCACTGGAGAAAGTCGCAGCAATGGACCCTCCTCTGCCCCGTTGCTGCGCCCCGCCCCCAAAAAACCGGCCCTCCTGCCCCCCAAACTTCAGCCCCCGAGCAGCAGCGAAACCCTCCTTGCCCCCCAGATTCGACTAAGCCCTGCGACGGTGACTCGTGAAGACACTGACGGGGATGCTAATAGAAATGAGCCTTCGACTGCAGATGCTGACAGTGTAATTATTTAATTAATTAATTAATTTAACAGTTTTATTATATAATTTTTATTGACTCTGTGGATATGGTTTTTGGACATATTTTTGGTTGAGGCTGATGGTCGGGATTGGGTGGTCGACGTTTGGGCATTTGCGCGGCATCCCGGAAAGGTGGAAATTGAGAAAAGATGATTGCGTTTTTTTCAGTTGTAGTGCCTCTTTAGTTTGTAAAAAATTGTGTTGTTTATGGGTCAAAAATTCCAATAGTAAAATAGAATTAATAATAGTATTTTTACGTTATGTACATACATGCTTAATTGTTAATAAACTTAATTGTTTATTTTTTAGACTAACACTACTGAAGAACCGTCCGCGACCCCCTCCAAGAAGGAACCCCTTCTACCCCCACCCTCAGGTGGGACCCCCAGAACAACGTCCCCCGTTCCGGCCCCCCGTCCCGCCCCCACCCCCCTGACGAAGCAGGTGTATTTCAGTGCCAAAAGTCCGTCCAATGTTAGCAATCTATCGGCTTCCAGTCTAGACTATGGTAGGAAAGAATTTTCGCTATATTCTGTTTTCGTGTCTATGAATTGGCTTAAAGAAAAATGTTGGGAATGATTCCTTTTTGAGAGAAACTAGGAATGTTTTTGGTTGGTTGAGGCTTTGACAGGTTAGGTTTGGCATTTATACATGGGCAGGGTCTCTCTTCACAGGGTGTACCAGTTTGCAGCCCCCCCCCTTTCGCACACCGGGGGAGGGGGGGGGGTTGCAAAGTATTCGCAAATATGCACACATGTTAAATTTATCAATGGTTTTTCACTCATTTCACAGATTGTAATTAATCTGCTCGCGAAGCTCTTCAGAACTGTAATTAGAGCTTAGTTTTTCTGAATAGTTCACGCTGAATTGCGCAATTTTGACATTCAGAATAGCGCGGTCCCCCTGATTTTGCTTGCGCACTGCGCGGTCCTCCCGGAAATTAAGGTGTACCTGTTACACTCTCAGTACACCCCTTGCGCACGTATGTTGACATTTTCTGTAGATAGAGTGGATCTTGTAATCGACAAAGCGGATACTTTTTTATGAATGACTTTTTTATGAGATGGGGGTCTAAACTAGCCCTGGGGATGGCATTTCAAGCATGCACTGGAAATGCTACCATTTTCGGTGAAGAAGTTGTGGTAAATTTATATTAGAATTCATTCGTCAAAGGCGCAGATGTTTTTTGAAACTGGATGAATAATGACTGAACAAAATTTTCGTCGTGGTCGTCAATTTTTTCCTCAGCTATGTAGTTTGTTTCCTTTTTAATTTTTTCCTATTTTTTGCAGTCAATGCCAACGATAGCGCCAGTTCACTGCTAGACGATACTGGTGGCAGTAGCAGTGCCCTACTGCCGACCTCTGACCTAAGCCTTTCGAGGACCGAAGATGTGGCTAGTGACAGTTGGCATTTCCGTTCCGGTTCGGCACTTTCTGGGTCAGGATCCGGCTCCGGATCTGGTGGGACCCCTGGAGCGGATTCCCGACCCCCCGTCCATACCCCCACACCACCCCTTCCAGGCTCAACGGGGGGCGGTCGCTCTCAGCAACGGTATGTAGCCATACTGTGTGTATTGTATGCTTAATTTTGATGAGAATTACTTTTAGTAAATTTTTTCTCCAGTGTGGTAATTGGTGAGATAAAGGTTTACCCCCAGGAGATATCTCCGACCTGCCACAGGGCATGGGGTGCCGGTGCTCATCCCCGGATTCTCAGCCGTAGAGTCAGGAGTGTCACCTCAAAAATGATGGACTGCATTCGTGGAAGGGGGTTGTACACAGACTCTTGTTATGGTAATTGGCTGTTAGGGAGATTTGAAAAGTTTGACCAAATAATATCGCGAAATATGGGTGTGGCGTGCAGTATTTCTCCCAAACGAAAATCAGCAGCTACAAAATGTGTTCCATGCAGCTGTTTCTTAAAACTACCTAATGCAATATTTGGATGTGTTATAAACGTTTGAGAACTTTAAGTAAATATAATTGTTGTTTTCTTTGCAGACTGCTAAGCGAAGAAGAGCAGACTCTAGAGGCTGAGATCTTCTCCGTCCTAGACCGTATGGCCTCTGACCCCGAAGGTCTCAACTTGGAGGCCCCCTCTGGGGGTGACCCCCACCCCCAGGTCGTCGTGGAAAAGGCACCACCACCGCCCCGACCCCCAGCCCCACCTACCCTATCCACTCTACCCACCTCTACTAGGCTGGCCAGCACCCACTATCCTTCCTCCAATGGGTACTTAGTATCAGATGCTCCTCCTGAGGTCCCCTCGTCGGTGCTGATTTTGGGTGACTCGGATTCAGAAATGGGGGGCCCACCGGGAACAACGGGGGGCGCCGGGGCCACCACACCCCGACTACCCCTAACCCCGGGCTCTCTGGGTGCTCGACAGACCCCCGTGACCGTCGTTGGTGGGGGCCGAAAATCTGTGTCCCCTGTGCCCCCACCCAGTTTCAGTCCCCCTGATCCTCCCAGCCACCCCCCTCCCCCGGAACCGGTTTCAGAAGACGATCAACCCCCCTTCTCGGGGGTCCCTTCGGGTCCCCCGTTGCCCCGAAAACCCGGTCTACCGCCCCCGCCCCGACCACCCAGTAAGTCCTTTTGAAGTGTGGTTAGGTTTACAAAAATTGGAAGAGCTTAGGATAACTTTTGGATTAATAGTTTGATTCATAGTTGGGGGGGCTATTAAAATGGACTTGCTCCGCCTTTGTCCGATTGGCCTACTTTTTGGCGAAGATATAGAGCATGGGTATGGTGAAAAAATATCGGGTATTGAGATCTTAGCTGCCTTAGAGCCATGTGCAGTCGTCGCGCCTATGTGCCCGACCCCCCCCCCTTTTTCACAACTACCAACATAATTAAAAATCTCTGCTGGCTGCAAGATCCTAGATTCAAGGTTGCCATTTGCCAATATGATTTGGCACGTGTGCCCTTATCTGCAGAAAAATACTAGACGTCTGTATCTTATTTGAATCTAAGGGAATTACTCTTCAAAGTTGAAGTTTCGGCAAAAATTTAAACGTTTTTTGGCTAACGAATGGAAATTTTATTACTGGTGCGAGCTATAAGGCTGTAATTTTGCATAATGGCAAATGGCAAGAAATTCTGCCGCGTGAAAAATTTTTATGTCAACTTTAATCTTCAAAAATTGCCGAAACTGCCATTTTCAGTCTGTCGAATCCTGTGTAGAGGCTTTCTGCAGTCATAGAAGTCGCAAGCCTTCACTAATCGAGCTGAAATCTTTCGTGGGGTTGTTTCCGACCTCGCTGAGTTAAAATATTTCAAAAAATTTGATTTTTTCGATTTGTGGGTACCATTCCACAAAAAAGGCGTTTTTGGAAATTTGTGAAGATTAAAGTTGACAAAAATTTTTTCACCCGCCAGAATTTCTTTCCATTTGGCTGCCTTGCCTTGCATTTGGCCATTCTCTTGCATACTCCTGTAGGGCCTCTGTGTATGCCAAATTACAGCCTTATAGCTCGCACCAGTAGTAAAATATTCCTTTCGTTAGCCAGAAGTTTTTAAATTTTAATTTTTGCCGGAACTTCAACTTTGAAGAGTAATTCCCTTAGAGGCAGATAAGATACATACGTATAGTATTTTCCAGCAGATAGGGGCTAATGCGCCAGATCATATTGGCAAATGGCAACCTTGAAGCTAGGATCTTGCTGCCAGCAGAGATTTTTAATTAATTATGTTGGTAGTTGTGAAAAAGGGGGGATCTGGCACATAAACGAGACGGCTGCACGTGGGTGGAAGGCAGCTAAGATCTCAGTACCCGATATTTTTTTGACCACACACATGCTCCATATCACACATGCTCCATATCTTCGCCAAAAAGTAGGCCAATCGGACAAAGTTGGGGCAAACCTGTAGTAGCCCCCCCCCCTTAGACGAGCTAATCATAGAGCTGAAGGAGTTAAAATTTTTTGACTCGTTTAATTGCGTGCGGACAGGCACACCACAGATTGTAATGGATGTGAAGTGTAGGAAGCATTTAATTTGAAGCAATTTTTCACGGGTTTTGTCCGCATTTTTCTTTAGAGGTTTTATGCGTTTTTTGCGTTTTTTGGCTATTTATGTTGGGATGTTACGTCATCTATACATTATATTGTATTTCTCTGACTTTGTTGTAGCATTGCCTCCAAAACATGGTCGAGTCAGTACCATTACTACGGAAGATTCTCTAGGTCCCGGTGGTGACTCTGCCCAGGTCAAAATGAGAGCTAAAGGTGGAAACTTTTAATTAACAATTTATTTCATTATTTTGCTAAATTTTAATGTTAGTTTGTTTAAGCTGAATCTCTCTGCGTCAAAAGCTCAGCTTTCGGAATAGAGTTGAAATGTTTCAGGCATACTAAGCCTAGGGTAGGGGCGTCGCGTGAGTTTGATGCTTAGTTTTTTCTTTTGGTGAAAATTGTACCGTGGTTTCTTCAGTTCTTCGCTAATTGCCTATTATTGTCAGGGTATTTTTACTGGGGGGGGCGGCGCCGAAATTGACTTCTCCCGAAATCGCCCTCGGGATTTTGCTTCTCCCATCCCCCCGGAATTTTTTTGGATGTCCAAGTTTTCGCCAAAACTATCTCCGCTTTGCCGGATATTTTTTCGTAAAAAAATGGCTATTTTTAGCCTAAATCCAGACATTTCTGAGAACTTTTTTGTGTTTCAATAAATACCATTTTAGGCTCATTTTTGCAAAAAAATCCCGAAAACTTGTTCCCCTCCCTCGGCCCGGGGGGGGGGGTCCGAAAAAATCCCTAAAAAATACCCTGATGTTTTTGTAAACACCAACAATGTTCAATATCCGGTCTTACCCTATTTATTTCTTAATTAATTTATTTATTCATGTCGTATTTATTTATTCTAGGCGGTGATTCTTCCAGCATCCAGCAACAACAGCAGGATAGTGCTGCCGTTCGCCGGTCCGTCCTAGAAATGTCTCGAATGTTTGAGGGTAGCGAGAAATCGCCCGCCGCACCCACGGGACCCCCGACCTCCGCCCCCTCACACCCCGGTCTACCCGCTAAACCCTTTGTCCCGCCCCGGAAAATAAATGGTGGCGGTGGAAAACAACGACCTTAGCCTAGCCCCCCCGCTCCCTGTTTGGGGGGGAAACTTTTCTATCCTAAACTATTTTTTCATGCAGTTAGTTAGTAAACTTGCAGACTTTTCAAGAAAGGATAGACTAGAGTAGACTAGAGTAGAGTTTAAAATAGCTGTTTTAGCTCACTCGTTTTGACTCCACTCTAGCTTGCGTTTCCCGCTTTCATTGAAGTCTTTCATGAAGAAAAGGATCGAGTTAATTTTAACTCTACTCTACCCTTTCTTGAAAAGGCTCTAGGTTCTCTTTGTTGGTTAAAATTTGTTGTGCTGTTGTTTTCTTCCTTAACTACAAATGCTTCCCCCGCTGCAATTTCATCTTTCAAATTTCTCCTCATTTGCATATTGTCATCTTAGCACACAAGGCAAAATTTTGGGCCTTTAAATTACTCCCTTTGGAATAAACTAACTGCCTTTTTCTGTCAATTTTTGTGCACCGGATTCGATTTTTCAAGGACTTTATCCAAAACGCAGAAAAATTACAGCTTTCCACACTGACTGACTGAGTATATATCTAACAAGTCACCATATAGTATGTTGTACTTTTTTATTTGTTATATAATTACACAATATGTTCTCTACGTCTTTAATATGATATTTGGTGTTACTGCAAGCCTACGTATATGATGTGCGTATTTATCCTTTTTCCTTGCCTTTTTTATACTATGCCTGTCTTATGCCAAGCTGCTTTTTTATAACTTGTCTTTAACTTTTCAATGTATCTAAAGGCAGTGTATTTTCGTCCATTTTATGAATGAATAGGCACTACTACTACTAC
>JASAND010017594.1:0-11202 GCA_030248195.1 Trissonchulus latispiculum
AAACTCAGTCCAGATTGTGTAGTACATCCATAATAATAAATCTGGAAAGACTACAATAAATGGATTTAACACACTATTGCAACCCAATTTAAGCAATAACATTATAATAGGCTGGGTTTATTTTACTGGGGGGGGGGGTGCCCCCCACTTTTTGGGTTCCCCGCTCCACTCGAGCACCCCCCCCACTTTTTTGGGCTCCCCCCCCCCACTCACCCTAAGGTGCCCAGAAATTGCCAAATTTTTAGGATTTTTGGTCAAAATTTTCTGTAATTTTCCGGTTTCGTCGGCAAATTTCGATCTAAAATCGTGTGCCTTTTTCGGCAAGCGATATGTTCCATTTCGTTAAGAAATTTCAAGCACAGTCATGTAGCGAAAGCGCATGCGGAAAACAAGTCATTTACATAGCATTTTTGAAGCACTTTTGGCCCATTTTTATCCTCTTCACTTTCTCGATTCTTCACTAAAAATCACTTCATTTTCGCTCAAAATAAACCCTGCTATTGGGGAAATCAACACACGCCAAAAAACCCAACAACAGCATATTTTCCAACTAAAAATAATCAAAGAAAATGCATTTTCTGAGCAAAATATTTTCTCGGACGCCAGCAAAGACTATCTTCACGCGACCAGTGTCATGGCATGCACACGGACCGATCCTACAAGAATCATAAGTTTTCTCCCACGGCGCAATTCCTTTTTCGAAATCCAGAGGCTAGGCTCCACTCGCGGTGCCCATCATACTCACCTCAACACATGATTATTTGACGGCGAAGAAATCGACGAAGAAACGCAACTTTTGGGCCTGTCGGCCGACTGGCAAAAAGATGGAGATCAGCCGTCTCATTGAGCCGCAAAAGGGCGGACAGGGATTCTTGTAGTCGATACAGGCGTTATAAGCAATACCTCGAAAAGGAAGGGAAACAGCCTAAAGGGAAAAGAAAAGAAGAAAAATTAAATACGGAAAATTATAAAAGAAACAGGAAAGAAAACGCTCAAAAACTAAGCGCGACAAATTCCCGGTAATACAGGCACTCAGGCGCGCCTAAAAACGAGTTGGCGGAGGCGCGGGAGATTTAACCTAACGGACCCCCCCCCCCCCCCCCGCATAATACACGCCGCCATGGTGGACAGTTTAAATGCTCATAATTTCGTGCAATTTTACGGAATTAGATTTCAAAACACTTACTCAAGTCGCGTGCCACGAGCCCATTTCCAGATTTCTCATCTCACAAAATGTACCAATTCTGGGCCTAAACCTCAGACATATCAATATCAACATAGACTCGACTTCCCACACTCAAATCGAACCCAATCACTCGGCTCTCAAAAAAAACCCAAAGCAAGCTAGACTTTCCAAGAAAACACAAGCCAGTCGACCTGCACAGCGTCTCTCGTTTCGACTCTAGATTTTTCACTTCAGGGAATACTAAAATGGGTCTTTCGCCCTTCTTCCAACTAAAATTTCAATGAATTCTAAATTCATCACACCGGGCATTAATTACGACTGTGAAATAGAAAACAATACAAAAAAATTGAGAAATGCGAAATATAAAAACTTACAAATTTCCAACTTCAAGAGCCACACAAATTTCATAGATTCACAGTCATACTAAAGATATCAACCAAAGAGAAGGAAACACTTTCGCAATTTACTCAGTCAACTTTCCGCCTCAAAACCTAAAAATCGTCAGCTTCATCGGTCAAAATTTCAAGTCAAGGTTATAACATTTCCAGATACCGCGCGACAAAAAAGTTCTCGAAAACATTTCGGAACTCAAATGATTTTTTAATGCCAATGAGAATTGCGCTGAAACCTACCCACAACTCTCGCTAGGCTATTTCACTCATTACTCTAGTACAAGGCCAACCTGTGAACAGACATCCGAAAATTCGCTCAGCGAACTTAAATAACTCACTTCAGATGGCCTCGACATAGGCTGGGAGTGGTCGAATTTAAGCTTCGGCACTAACCGCTTCATATTCTGCCTGAATTTCTTCTGGAAAATAGAAAAATGAAATAAAGAATTTTATGACAAGAAAAGAAAATGGAGTCGACGCGAAAGTGCTGGCAGGCGGAACCATAAATGATACCAAGAGTACATAATAAAGAGTATGAAACTCTTACACTAGCATGTACAAATCATGCTAGGTATGCTCGGTTCATTAACTCGGGACCCCCCTCCCGTAACTTCCGGGGGGGGGGTCCCACTTTGCACTAATTACACGCTTTCATATAAGCGTGTGTCTGCTCGCTGATTGGCCCACTAGCCTACTGCTTACTGTAGGTAATTTATTAGTTATTTTAATTAATTAATTATAACGTTAATTAGGTTAATGCAATTAAAAAACTAATTCGACAAATTTGTAGCATTTTTTCTGCTCTTTCCAATGATACAAAAATTGTTGCACACTACATTCCTTCGAATTTTTGTATTGTGCAACAATTTCTATATCATTGGAAAGAGCAGAAAAAATGCTACAAAGTTGTCGAATTAGTTTTTTAATTAATTAAGGCATTAACTTAATTAAAGTTATAACTAATTAATTAAAATAACAATAAATTACCTACAGTAAGCCGTAGGCTAGTGGGCGAATCAGCGAGCAGACACACGCTTATATGAAAGCGTGTAATTAGTGCAAAGTGGGACCCCCACGGAAGTTACGGGGGGGGGTCCCGAGTTAATGAACCGAGCATATCTAGCATGATTTGTACATGCTAGTGTAAGAGTTTCATACTCTTATATTATGTACTCTTGATGATACAAACCACAACTCTGGAGATGAGGAAAAAGATTTGGCCAATCTTAATCCAAAACTCTTAAAATCTGACAGGGGGATTTTGGCCACTTTTTCGGCAGTGGAGGGGAAAGACCCAAAATAAGACTGAAAACAAAGTGGTATCCCTTTTCCGCTCTCCCAACCAATTTTAATAAATTAAATGCAAAATGATAATAATTATACCTACCACCTAGCACAGCCTTGTCCTGAAATGTTTTCACAGCCTTTTTCAGATAATGAAGCATCGTGTCCATGTCCTGCTGGCTCAAGTGACCACTGGACAGGGCTGGCTCTTCAATTAAAGCCTAAAAGAGTGCAAAACAAAAATCAGTAAAACTAAATCAAAGTTTTATTAAAGTTTAAGAAAAATTAAATTATTATCACAAATTGTCCAAAATCAGACAGGTGGAGCAAGGGGACATTCCTCCTCGCCTTTCTAAAAACACAAAGAAAAATCTTCAGCAAGATATGTAAGTCAGTTCTCTTAGAAAAAAAGTGGCCTGCCTAGAAATGAACAGAAATCAACTGTGCGTATTCACGCAATGCTAATTAGATTGGGACAAAAAAAATGCTACCGTACACCAGAAAAATGAGTCTAAGCCAGTAGATCCTAAAAATCTGAATGATTACAGGTAAGTAGGTAGGTATAGTTACTTCCCGCCCGCTAGCCGGTGAGCTTTCGCGAGGCCCCACAAAGGAGACATTTACAGTAAACTGTAAATGTAGGAAGCTTAACTCGGAGAGCCACCCCCTGTACTGAATGATTACATAACCTACCCGTACATTTCAGTTTGAAGAAAACTTTCAACAATCCTGTTCTATTGCCAACATAGCTCCAAATTTTGGCACCTTCTGTCGTACAATACTTTCTTCTTCTCTTATATTTAATCTTATCCATTTGTATTAGCTATATACAGTCACTGGCTCAAAGAACTAAGCAATTTTTGGTATCGTATCTATATACGTACATTCTTGTACGTGTTTAACATTCTTGTAGAAACAGTCCAATAAACATTAGGTTACATACCTCAGCCAGTGAAGGTAGCTCATCTGTTGCAATCAGAATCAGTTCCACATCCCTTCCATGTTTAATACACTCATATAGAAACACATAGTCGTCCAGTTGACTCTCAGGCTCCAAATATTCTTCTCTGCCACAAATCTAAAAAAGAAAGAAAAGACTTTTATTTTTTAACAGAAACAAAGAATGCTACAAGTTTCATAAATTTCCATTGATAATTTCACAAAAGCAGATAACTGCAAGAAATCAATGGCAAACTTGCAGTACCTGACTTTCCAGCGGGATAATTAGTGATAAATTATCACCAAGAAAGTGAATGTTGTAAAAAACTTAAGTAACGATTTTAAACTTACAATCAGTGAATCAGTCTCTATAGTTTACTATCAATTAAGGGTAGAAATTTATGTTATGAAAGAAAGTCCTTTCATAAAGCGCAAGTAGGAATGTACAAACGATTTCTCTAACACAAGATACCAGTGATTTGTGAGACCAAAATTTCGGGGTCACTTACTTGAAGGGTGTATGCGGAACCGTTCGTCGAGTTACCAGTTTCGCCAAGAATTCTGGTCAAAGAACGTCTGATAAGCTCAGCCACAGAACAGGTAACTGAAACAGAAGGAACATAAAAATAGTAAAAAGTAAGTGTTCAGTACAGCTCTTTAAAAACTTTATTTTTCGCGGAGTCCGCGAAATGTAGCAATTTTCGTAAAATTTGGCGAATGTCGGGAAAACTAAGTTTGAAAAGAGCTGTACTGTATAAGAGAAGGAGCAGTAGCTAAGAACATTAAAAGTACAGTGGTATATCCTCAACACGACTTGAAGTAAATAAATAGCTCTCGTAGCTTCGTTGTGTGACTGCAGATTCTATAACACAATTAAAATTAAGCATCAATACAGATATGACACACTTTCTTAAGAAAAAATAGGCAAAATTGCAACCCCTCCTAGGCAAAAATTTCTGGGGGATACAGGGCTGTTGCGCGGGGTTTTCCAAAAAATAGGAATAAAAATAGGAATTTTACCATCAAAAAATAGGAATAAATAGGAACTTTTTGGTCAAAAAATAGGAATTCCCAGGCTTAAAAAGAATGCTTAATTTGTTGTTTTCAGGAGACCGTGAGAGCGATTTTTCTTAGGGGTACTTTTGAAAGCAACTTTTAAGCGATTTTTGCCATTTTTAACAAAAAACATCTATTTTTAGACAGAACACGTTTTTCGGATGATTTTAGCAAACAATAGTGATTTTAACTTCCCCACCTGTGCCCACTGCCCATCACTTATAATCAGATTAATACTTAAAGCTGAAATATTTGACCGGTCGGCCAATCGGAGCGATGCTATTAAGGTGAATACATCGCGACCTATCTGGCAAAAGGTCCTAACTGAAAAAGCAAAATAGCGAGAAAAACGCATTTAAAATTTTTCGAGTTTTTTAATGGCGTGTGCAGAATTATTGCTGCAAGATGGCTCAATTTAATCCGCACTAGTGTGTAGATAATAGCTCCAGCTCATTACGGAATAGAATCTGGTTGACTAAGTCCTCTCCAGTTTCCGGTTAATTTGCATAATTACGTAATGAATCTACTTAGGTCTTTCTGCCAAAAAAATTTATACCGCTGGTAGTAGAACCAAAGTAGACCTATGCCACAGTAACGACCTACCCAGGTGAGTGAAATTTATATTTATTTATTCTTGCTCCTGGGAGCGACAGCTCAAAAAATCATACAATTTTAAAAATGGGAAGCAAAACTAGGGTTGATCCGATAAGAAATTGACCGGGCCGGGCCTGGGTCTACATTATCAAACGTTCCGGGCCTGGGCCTAAATTATCAGGCCGGGCCGGGCCCGGGTCGACACAACCCGAGCCCAGGCCCCCCCTACTAGGCCCGGAGCCCAGTCAAAGCTCGGAGCCGGCTAGCAGGCCTGGTGCAAAGCCGGACCCGCTCCTTGGCCCGGCTTTAAATCCCCGGGCCCGGTGATAGCCCGGACTCCAAAGCCCGGGCCCACTACTAGGCCCGGCATAAAGCCCGGGCCACAGCAAGTCCCAGACTCGCAAAACTGAGCCCGGCAGGCACGATGAGCAAGGCAGGCCGGTGAGCCAGGCAGGTCCGCTGAGCCCGGAAGACCGGCCGCTAAAACCGGGCCCGGCAGCGGGCCGGGCTTAAAGCCAGAGCCGGGCCGGGCCCAACACAAGATTTTCAGAGCCCAGGCCTAAGCCGGACCGGCCCAACAAGGGGCCGGCCCAGGGCCGGAGCCCGCTACACGGCCGAGGACAACCCCTAGCAAAACCATAAAAAACCTTTGTCAAATCCTGAGCTGAGGGCGTTTCTTTATAATGTACATCAGAACAGCCCCTTCCGCTCGCTCATGTATGTGAGGACTGCACGCACAATGTCTACAAGGTAATCCTCTACTGAATGCTGCATTAGCTCTCCTTATTTACATAGATTTTGATTTAAACCAAATTTTTCAGATAGATCTTTTTGCCAGAATATTAGAATTAGAAAACTCTTAGCTTCCATACAAATAATGTTATCAAATATAAGCGGCAATAAGCCCTAAGCAGCTAGGGCCATGATACCAAAACCTAAAACAGTGAATGTGCACATAGGTGAAAATGACAAACCGGACACACGACTTTATTTTTGAGAATTTCAAACAGGACTTTTTGCCAGATTAAAATTCCTCACTCAGTCTACCCATTTCCGTCAAAAAGTGAAAATTGACCATTTGTATGGGATAGGTCCTTTTGCCAGATAGGTCGCGACATAGTCGCAAACGCTTATAGACGCGCGTCGACGTGCGTAGATGCGCGTCGACGTCTCTGATTGCAACATGCCGTTTTAACTGTTTAAAATTAATCGTAACATATTCATGCTCACTAACGCATGCAGACGCTTACATACGCGCGTCTGCTTGCGTCTGGAACTATGAATACACCTTAAACTTTTTGAATTTAATCTGGGTTAAACCCGGGATGGGCACCGGAAGGGACAACCGGAAAAAAGTGGTTTTTTGTTTCGTCCGCAGTTGTAGAAAGAACTCACCGGTTTTTTGGTAAGTTGGAAAATTTTTGAAAAATTAGTGGGGAAAAATGAAATTTCACAAAATTTTTGAATGTTTCTGAAAAATTGGCAAAATTTTCTAAAACTGACTAAATTCATTTATATACGTATTGCTTAAAAACCATTTCAAACCTTAAAGTTATGAAAATTTTCGGATCTACCTTTTCTGGAATGGTAGAACTAAACACTAACACCCATGGTTAACGTATGAGTAATACTGTGGATATGCAACGAGCACAGCATATCCATATTACGAAGTAAGTACGTAGGCCCAATTACCAAACATTTTGGGAATAGGAATTTAATTTGATCCGTGCTGGCTCATATAATAATATATATAACGAAGAATTTTATAACAGGAAAATGTAGTGGTCACGGTCGTATAAAGCTTTTAATTTTCACACGAAGAATTGAGTAACCCAAAGCAAATATGTGTACCAACCAAGGTATATAATATCTAGTGTAAGTTGGAGGACTAATATAAGCAAAGGTGAAACGATGACGTTTTAAAAACAAGGAAAATAGTTGCGCCGAAGGCGTAGCCGGAAAAAATTTTCAAAATTTACCCTCAAAACCCTATTTTTGCGGGCACTTTAGAGTTCTGAGGGGGCGACCCAAGTCTGGCGGAGTGAACCGATTTCTGGGGGGTGGGGGGGGCCCCCCCCACCAGGAGGAAAAAGCCAGGTATCCTAGTCAGTTACCATACCTTCTGTGGTAAAATTGATACAGGACGCCTTGAGCGACTGCAGCACAGCACAAAAGATGACAACCTTAACACTGGTCACACCCGTCACGGCAACACTAGCAGATACGTGGTGAGCCTCCTGCTCAGCAGTGCAGCTATGGAGATGGTCCCCGTTGGAGGTGCGCCGGCGCTCAGCCAGGACAACATGCTGGCGCCAGTCCGGCTGGTTCAGTAGGCTGTCACGTGACTGGGCCAGCCGGCCCCGCAGGCGGCCCAGCTGGCGCTCTAGCCGAGTGGGCCGACGGCCCAGTCGTAGGCCTTCGAAAGCCGTCCAGCCTTTATGCTCCCGTGGTGATGCAGACGGGCGGGGAGGAGCCGCGGAGGATAGGGAAGGAATGCGATTTACGATGGTGAGGGGACGCCGGGGTCGAGGTGGGGGAACCCTTGGGCCGCCCTGAGAGGGATTTTCACCGTCATCAGTAGTAGAAGGTTGATTATCTCCAGCCATTCTCGTGGTCTCAACAGATGCCGATCGATGTGTGCTGGTGGGAGGGCCAGGGGCGGAAACACGGCGGTTTTGGAAGCTGCTGGCGGAACCTGCAAACAAACAGACAACAGAGGAAACATTACAAATTAAATATATACGAGAAAGAAGCTGAGAACCTTTCGGCAATGTAAACAATGACATGTAAAGAGCTTCACCAAGCTCGATAAACAAATTTTCAACACAAGAGCTACGAACAGACCAAAGTCGCTTGGGGAGAGGCCTCATAAACACGTTCCCGCCCTAATTCAAAAACATTGTTGCTTCCTCCAGTAGTGCCCCGCCCCAGCAAATGGGTGCCTCCTTAGGTATTAAACTCCGCTCTGATAGAATCGCAAAGCAAGGCCAAATTTAGTGTTAAAATAGGCAAAAATCGAGTAAAAATCTACAGCGAAGTTGGGAAATTTTTAGAAATTTGGCCGTCTATGCAATTTTTTCAGGGCAAAGTTGGTACCAAAAAGGGGCACCAACTTTTTTGGAGGGGAACGAATTTGGGAGGGAGGTCGTTTATGGGGAGGGCCCCCCCCCCAGTAGAATAAGCCCAGAATACTGTACGTCAAACGACAACGTTTTTGGTGCGCATACATATACTATGTAGGAAGATAATGGTTCCCTAACACTAAACTAAATGCTGTTTCTTTATTTTTTTCTGGCATTTCACGGGGAGGAGAGAACCTCAAAATTACTCTCAACTTCTTTTATCCAACAAAAACTCACCGCCGTCAGGCGGCTGAAGCGCTGCAGCATCACCGTCATTTCCCAGCCGTTGATGGGGAGCAATCAGCGGATCAAATGAAGCCACAACGCCCAGCTGTGGATCATCAAATCCGCCCTCCAGCCCATCAGCATCCAAATCAATCAGCTGGTGACTCACCGACCGGCGAGTCGTATAGGGCACCTTCGGATGCTGGGTGTTGTAGAAGGAGGCCGGAGGCCCACGGGCCCCCATCAACGAATACTGGCCATGGGCCGTGGGGTGCCCAGTGTCCAAGCTGTGGGAGAAATTTGCACTACGTTCTGGTGGGCACGAGCGGCGACCTTGCAGCCCTGGAGGTGGGGGTCGGGGCGGGGGTGCCAGGCGGATATCTGAGGCACGGGGTCCAGAAGGGGATCCGTTGTTGTGGCTCTCGGTGGTTGCCGTAGCCACAATGCCTGATGAAAGGGAGGTCTTGGCGTCCGCAGTAGAAGGAGGAGGAGGTGGTATCTTAGGAAACAGAGCCGGAGGTAAGACTGGATAAAGCAAACCACTGGTTGAGCTACAAAACAAATAGTAACACTTCAGCTATATAACGTACATAACGACCGCACGTTATCTTTGAGATGGCATGCTAAACAACAAATTTAAATTAAATACGAAATTTGTATATAAATTGGTGAAATCTCGAAGTGACAGCGACTTTTGCCAAAGAATGTTTTCTATAATATTATGCTAACTTGTGAAGCAACGAAATTATAATCATAGAGTTAGTTTCAAAGGGTTAGTCAGCATCAAATGCATTCATATCATACCTAGGCCCATTAGCCGGTAACAGCTGGTCACCAGAAACTCCATTCGGCGGGCGAAAGCTGGACCCATAGCCCGGCGGCAGGCCAGGCCACATCTGTGGCATTCTGGAGCCAGCCGGCGAAAAGGGATTTGAATTAATCCGCTCAAAGCCCAGCAGAGTGGGAGCGGTTCGTTCCCGACTCAGCTGATAGGAGCCTAGAGATTGCGAATTCGGAATGCCGCCGCCTTGGAACTGGGATGGAAAGGCAGCGGTGCCGAAAATAGAAGGACCAGTGGTGCCCTGAGTTTCGGCAGCAAAGTTGGGGCTGCTGATGGTTTTGGGAAACGGCGGCCTGGCAGGATAGGAGGGGATCTGGGGCGCTCCAAACGGGTTGCTGCTGGTAACCCTATTAACAAATAAGAGCAACAAACATATATACGTATATAGCGCACCTATAGACTAAACCAAACGTAATTGATTGCAAATTATCAATTTGGTTTAGAGATACATGCCTAGAGAAGATATTATCGTGAAGGCCGCGAAATTTTTATGCGTCATCGGAGTTCAGCATTGTCACGCTTCACGAAGTAGAAATCGGAAACTACCCATCTATATATTCATTTAACTGGGCTCGCCATCCCCCTTTTCATCCTTCCCTTTCACATTCTTTTTATATACAGAAATCTTACTGGGCAAAAAATACGTAAACAAGAAAACCATTGAAATAAAGAAAATATACACGACAACATTTATACAAGAACCAAAAATGCTCCTTCGTCGCATGTAAAATACATATGAGTACTCTCAGGCAGGTTGTACAAAAACGGAAACTAGCCTGTAAAATGCATATGAGTGGCGTTGAGGTTGTAAATTAAGGAAAACAAGTTGTAACGGCTTAACATATGAGCCTGTCCTACAACGAGGCTCATATTGGCGTATGTCAGAATATAATTTGTCGATATTTGACCTTCATATAAATAGCACGTATATAAAGCTTTTCATTACAAAATTGTCCTTCACACATCTTGCCGCTAAGACATTATACTGTGCATACGCATTATACGGCATGCCACTTTGCGCTCTGACTCAGAGCCATGTGGGGAAAGCATTACGTATGTGAGAGTAGTGTGTGTCATAGTGTTCCGAGAATACAGTAGGTGTGTACTGTACTATAGTGCTTCCGGAAATAGTAGGTGCCATGGTGTTTCGGGAAACATCAGCTTGCAGGTACAGTTCAACTTGAGGTGTCGCAGTTCACTTCGTTCTGTCCATTTCTTTCAAGCCACAATGTTAACATGTTATGTCTATTCATTCGTTTTTTCCTTAATATGATGACCTGATGATCTTTAAGAAGGCTGCACTGTGACGCCAATATGAGCCTCGTTGTAGGACAGGCTCATATGTTAAGCCGTTGCAACTTGTTTTCCTTAATTTACAACCTCAACGCCACTCATATGCATTTTACAGGCTAGTTTCCGTTTTTGTACAACCTGCCTGAGAGTACTCATATGTATTTTACATGCGACGAAGGAGCATTTTTGGTTCTTGTTTTCCATTCTTTTACATATGTATGCGCAAAAAAGAACCAATAGCAATAACAATACGTAACTGAACGAAGTACA